>JAVGWX010000003.1:134110654-134273154 GCA_036924085.1 Ariolimax columbianus
ACTTACTGACTAATTTCGGAATGCCCACATTATCCGTATCTAACGTACTCACTTTGGGTGCACTTTAAGCCGGGATGACATCCCCTGAATAGCCTTAAAGCCCAGCGCCATCACGACAAGAGATCCACATTCTCGAGAATGTTAATACTTCTACATACTATATACGTACGCACGCCGCAGGCCTCCCTTTCTAATCTTCTTGAAGCAAGAAATGAACGTCCGTCACAAAGACCACCTAGATTAAAGAGTTCCTGGATGGCCGCAAAGAGATGAAAGTAACTACACAGTTGTATTTTTCTACTAGGTTTTAGGGTTATATTGATATCCTTCTGAGGGAGGGGTTTGAGCGCATATCAGACTCGTCAACTGGGTGTTGGAGCTGGGTATACGAACTGGATGGCGAAGCTGGGTATACGACCTGGATGGGGAAGCTGGGTATACGAACTGGATGGGGGAGCAGGGTATATGAGCTGGATGGGGGAGCTGGTTATACGAACTGGATGGGGGAGCTGATTAAACGAACTGGATGGGGGAGCTGGGCATACGAACTGGGTGTGGGAGCTGGGTATACGAACTGGATGGGGGAGCTGATTATACGAACTGGATGGGAGAGCTGGGTATACGAAATGGATGGGGAAGAAAGGGGGGGGGGAGCGCTGGTTGTTTAGGCTGGGTGTGAGAACTGGATATGTGGGCTGGATGTTTGAGCGGGGTGTGGGGGCTTCGTATGTGGGCTGGATGTGGGTCTGGGTGTGAGGGTTGGGTATGTGGGACGGATGTGGCGGATGTATGTTCGAGCTGGGTGTGGGAGTTGGGTAAGTGAGTTTGATGTGGGGGCTGTGAATGTGGGACGGATGTGGGGGGGGGGGGGGGCTGGATATGTGGGTTGGATGTGGGGGCTGTATGTTTGAGCTGGATGTGGGAACTGGGCATTGGAACTGGATGTAGAAACTGGTTGTATGGGCTGGATATAGAAACTGGGTGTTTGAGCGAGGTGTGGAAGCTGGATGTTTTAGCTAAGTTTGGGAACTGGGTATTGGGACTGGATGTAGGAACTGGATGTGGAAACTGGGAATGGGAATTGGAAATCGAAATTAGAATTGGGAACTGGGAGTCGGAACTTGTTTGTTTATTTTTAGTTGGCGTGTAGACTGGGTATGGGAACTAGATGTGGAAATTTGGTGTGAGAACTGGGTGTTGTAACATGGCTGTTTGAGCTGTGTGTCAGTATTATCTATGGGATCGCTGTAGTCAAGAGGTTAAGGCACTCGCTTCTCACAGTGATGAACGGAAACGGTGGGAGATCCTGCGAGTTTCAAGTCACCCCTGGTCTCACGGGAAGTAAGACCAAAGTGCCTGCATCACGCGTTACCTACAGTCGTCTCAACCAATAATCTTGCCACTGGTCCAAGGTAACTAGAGAGTGAGATTGATGACCAGCGCATAATTTCCCTCACTATAATCCAAATACTGCACACGTCACATTAAACAACGTCACAAAACCGTATGGTAGTATGACCATCATCGCTTCGAGATCGGCAATAACAAGTACAACCTGCTTGAGGTAGTTGTCAGTACTACCTGATTGAGGTAGATGTCAGAGCTACCTGTTTGAGGTAGGTGTCAGTACTTCCTGTTTGAGATAGGTGTCAGTACTTCCTGTTTGAGGTAGGTGTCAGTACTACCTGTTTGAGGTAGGTGTCAGTACTTCCTGTTTGAGGTAGGTGTCAGTACTTCCTGTTTGAGGTAGGTGTCAGTACTTCCTGTTTGAGGTAGGTGTCAGAACTTCCTGTTTGAGGTAGGTGTCAGTACTTCCTGTTTGAGGTAGGTGTCAGTACTACCTGTTTGAGGTAGGTGTCAGTACTTCCTGTTTGAGGTAGGTGTCAGTACTTCCTGTTTGAGGTAGGTGTGAGTACTACCAGTTTGAGGTAGGTGTCAGTACTTCCTGTTTGAGGTAGGTGTGAGTACTACCTGATTGAGGTAGGCGTTAGTACTACCTGCTATATGTAGGCGTTAGTACTACCTGCTTGAGGTAGGTGTCAGTACTACCAGTTTGAGGTATGTGTCAGTACTTCCTGTTTGAGGTAGGTGTCAGTACTTCCTGTTTGAGGTAGTTGTCAGTACTTCCTGTTTGAGGTAGATGTCAGTACTACCTGTTTGAGATAGGTGTCAGTACTACCTGTTTGAGATAGTTGTCAGTACTACATAGGTAGTTGTCAGTACTACCTGTTTGAGGTAGATGTCAGTACAACAGAGGTTGGTGCTATTACTACAGAGGTAGGTGTCAGTACTACCTGTTTGAGATAGGTGTCAGTACTATATAGGTAGTTGTCAGTACTACCTGTTTGAGGTAGGTGTCAGTACTACCTGTTTGAGGTAGGTGTCAGTACTACCTGATTGAGGTAGGTGTCAGTACTACCTGATTGAGGTGATTGAGGTAGGTGTCAGTACTTCCAGTTTGAGGTAGGTGTCAGTACTACAGACGTAGATTTCAGTACTACAGTGGTAGGTGTTAGTACTACAGAGGTAGGTGTCTGTACTACAGACGTAGGTGTCAGCACTACCTGTTTGCAGTAGGTGTCAGTACTACATAGGTAGGTGTCCGTACTACAGAGATAGGTGTCAGTACTACCTGTTTGAGGTAGATGTCAGTACAACAGAGGTTGGTGCTATTACTACAGAGGTAGGTGTCAGTATTACAGAGGTAGGTGTTAGTACTACAGAGGTAGATGTCAGTACTACCTGTTTGAAGTAGGTGTCAGTACTACAGAGGTAGGTGTTAGTAGTACATGTTTGAGATAAGTGTCAGTAGTACATGTTTGAGCTGGGTCTGTGAACTGACCGTGGGAACTGGATATGGGGTCAAGATGCAGCAGTGTGTGAGCTGACAGCAGCCAGAGGCTAATAGCTGGATGTCTGCAAGAATGCCAGTGAACCAGACCTGACAACAGCCATACACCCATAGCTGGCTCTCTGCAAGAATGTCAGTAAAACAGAGGTGACCTAGACCTAATTCTGTCTATACGTGACGGCTCTGGAAACAGGCTGCACTAGCTGCTAGTGTAGTCTGGCCAAGGGATGGGGAACGCAGGGGAAGGCAAACTTGGTATTAAAAAAGAAGAAGAAGAAGAAGAAGAAGAAGAAGAAGAAGTGAACTGGTAATAATGTATAGGTAGCTATGGACCAAAATAAGTCAATAGACATGTAAGTGGCAACGAGACAACACCTCCATCATGCAAATCTACTATAAGCAAATCATGCACATGTCTACAAATCAGTAGACAAGACATGAGAACGTTTTGTGAGTAGCTGACTAGCTTTATGGTGTTTGGGTTACTGGTTATGGCTGTGGCCGTTTAAATTCCAGTTGAGCACGTATTTCTTTAAATATTGTGTTTAACGTAGTACATATTAACATATACATACCGAAAGATAGGGAACGGCGTGGGCTAGTGGTTAAGTGACACGGCTCACAGCCAGAAGGTGCTGAGTTCGCTCCACAATCACAGCACCGGCCGTTACCCCGGGGACGCAAACCCTTAGAAAATGCAAGAGGAAGCAGACTTTTACATAAAATGCATGCCGAAATCGGATGCACTTAGTCCGACAGGCGCAAAATAAAACCATAGTGCTACGCACACCGCCTTGGGAAATAGAGAAATAATGCATTCGCAAAAAATTAAATGAAAAATACCCACAGATAATCTTCATAGAAGAAATCATTCAGAGCGACGTGTCTTAGAAACTTGTAGCTTGTAATGTGTTTCTTGACCATCTCCCACAACGGTCCAACAAAAGACAGCTTGCATTGCTGTATATTATTTCCCCTGATGCCGTTTTTCCCAAGGTAGAAATGTCCTGATGAAACTGTTCCCCATGCTCGTCGCTGACATCATCGGCGTTAAATGGGAAGAAATCCAGATGAGAAAGCAGAAAGTGTAATTTCAGTGACATGTTGCATCATAACCTCTTTGAGCGCGACAAGAAGGTTCTACAAATTCCTGGAATTTCTTAGATTTGTTGTTTCCTTAAAAATTGTCACAACATTCTGGAAAGTATTCCAGTGTAAATATTAACCACATGCGAGAATACTATCAAAGCGCTTATCCTGGAACTGCCGATTTAGCTAAGGACCGAGAAATACATCTTCCTTGATTTTGGCCTAAACAAGTTTTCGAGATTTCTCACAAAGGTAAAAAAAAACTGCGTTATTTCGATCCATGGCCTTTACAAAATTCGTAATTAGTCCAAGTTTGATGTGGACAGGAGGGAGAAGGATCTTGATGGATTCTACAAGTGGTTCGCTAAGTGCATTCATTTTCACCAGTTCAAAGGATTATCGTGGGAAAGGTGGGGTGGGGAGAATGGTCAGCCTTTTTTGTAATGGGAAGTCCTGGCGTGGCTGTCCCAGAGACCGGGGAAGCAGTAAAACTTGATGTAACTCTTTCGTAGCCCAATCAAGACCACAAATCTAGAACTTATATTTGTCATAATTGATGGTATGGAACAGTTGTTTTATGTTGTTGTGGGTTCTTTCATGTGCCGTGCATAGCTGAGGGGAACAGATGGGAAAAGGTTACTATTTTGGAGCCTCGCAGCCTCTAAGCTGAGAACTTGGACTAATCAATGAACCGTCTACAATTGCCGCTGTTTCCTTCGATTTGTAGTGCTGCCTGAAGACTCAATATTTCAACACAAACAATGAGATTACCTGTCATTTGGAAAAATAGAAGCAGTTTTATTTTGCCGATCACGACACATAGACACGTGCACATTCTTTTTAAGAAGATTGCAGTTTGCATACGGAAAGCTCTTCTGTATTTCTTGGTAACTCTAGATTTTTTACTCCTAGTTCTACTCACACTGGGGAATACTCTGCAGGTTGATAAGACTTCCTCTAGATCTCTCACTTCTTGTTCTACTTGCACTGGGGAATACTCAGCAGGTCGATCAGACTCCCTTTAGATCTCTCACTCCTAGTTCTACTCACACTGGGGAATACTTAGCAGGTCGATCAGACTCCCTTTAGATCTCTCACTCCTAGTTCTACTCGCACTGGGGAATATTCTGCAGGTCGATCAGACTTCCTCTAGATCTCTCACTCCTAGTTCTACTCACACTGGGGAATACTCTGCAGGTCGATCCGACTTCCTCTAGATCTCTCACTCCTAGTTCTACTCACACTGGGGAATACTCTGCAGGTCGATCAGACTTCCTCTAGATCTCTCACTCCTTGTTCTACTTGCACTGGGGAATACTCAGCAGGTCGATCAGACTCCCTTTAGATCTCTCACTCCTAGTTCTACTCACACTGGGGAATACTCTGCAGGTCGATCAGACTTCCTCTAGATCTCTCACTCCTAGTTCTACTCACACTGGGGAATACTCTGCAGGTCGATCAGACTTCCTCTAGATCTCTCACTGCTAGTTCTACTCACACTGGGGAATACTCTGCAGGTTGATACGACTTCCTCTAGATCTCTCACTCCTAGTTCTACTCACACTGGGGAATACTCTGCAGGTTGATCAGACTCTTTGATATGCGTGAAGTTAGAATCACTTAATGTACATGCTTTCACGTGTGATGCATGTTCACTTGTGCTTTAATCATCACGAGTAGAAGAATTGCGTGGGCCCGGAACAGAAAGCCATTTCCATAAGTAACTGGGAACAAAGCAAAAGGATTATGCGGACAATTCTCAAGCCGCTTTTTCTTCTAAGTAATACCTTGTCTAATTGGTGGTGTCATGCACAAGTAACAATAATTCAGATAGTTTGTCGGTTCCTCTACCACAACTGGATCTGTAAAACACATCGACCCTTCCTTTTGGATAAATCTAACAGCGCAGATTCGTTGCACGTGATTAACAACATATGTGTGAGGTCAAATACCAGTCCTATGCACGGATGTGACAAAGAAATTAAAGGTCTAAGATTTATTTATTGCTGGTGTAACAGATCGCCTTTGTACCATCCAAGTAATTTGTCCACAAAATATAGTAAAAACATTCCACACTGTTCACACATTCACGAGGCATCTTGATCTGCCCATCTACACTTCCAGAATGCACAGCGCAAGTAATGTAAAGAAGGAAATGGAGTTGCAATAATTGCTACATATTGTGTTAGTAATGTGACGCTCAATGTTATCATCACGTCTCGGTAAGATGGGGACCAAGCAACAGCTGCTCTCATGATCCGCTATTTTGGTGTGGATTGCTCGATCCAATTAATGTATGGAGCGTAGTGTTGTGTGGCGATCATTTTCTATCACGCCCTACGCTATTCACAGTAAACCTATGTGTGTAATTTTTCTCGGAATTCGGAGAAAACACGATCTGTTCTTTATGTGTTATAGAATACACGTTATTGGATAGGACGTCACTACAGATTGCGCACCGTCCTTGGTTGGTGTGCACGACCTACTTGGAAATGTCGTCCATTTTCATTGCATGCCACGACCGGAATCTTTCATCAGCTAAGGATGCTGGTTAGCAACAGCGTCTTCTAGTCTATGCGTGGGGGCTGCTGCTGTCGAGAGGTACGACATTTGCCTCTCAAATCGTCAAGGAAAAGGTAGATGATTGATTCCCGCAAGTCTCAAGTGACCCTTGGTCTCACGGATTGTACGACCTGAATGTCTGCATCTTGAGCTACTTCCAGTCGTCTTGATTGTACGACCTGAATGTCTGCATCTTGAGCTACTTCCAGTCGTCTTGATTGTATGTCTTGCCACTGGTTCCCAGTAACTCAGGACGAGAGAGTGAGATTGATGTCCAGCGCAGCTTCTTTCTCACTTTAATCCAAATTCAGCGCAAGTTACATCTACAGGAAGAGAACAGTCTGATGTGGCCATCTTCGCTTGCGATGGGCAACTTACAATCCAATACTTTTTCCTTAGCTAGCCATGTTCTAATTTGAGCTTTTGTATTTGCTGCAGTTGGTACTTTATCTTCCTCTGATACTGCATTATCCATTACTAGGCATGATGGTCTATCCAGAATTAGAAGCAGATCATTCGGCATCCAGTACCTAAGAATGTGTCCATTCATTTCAGTGTGGTAGCCTCTACCAGCGGTACTTTTGGATTGGAAAATAAGTTCAGCCTCGTGGACAAGTCCGTTTTCACTGCTTCGGCATACGTTATTATAATGCTCTGTCCTTTGCTGCTTGGGATTTCTCTTTTCTGTTCACCGTCAACTGATTGACATTCTTTGCCATAAGTGTGGTGAGCATTCACTCACGATTCGTCCAAGAATACAATATCTAAGTCTTGTCTCCGCCATTCACGTACCCGTTTCAGATATTTGCTTCTGGCAGCAATCAAATGTGCCTTTTCACATATAATATTCCTGCCGCCTAAAGTTTTCCTGAATGTAAAGCCGGCGGCTCTTTCAATGTTCCAAAGAGTACTTTTGAAAATGTCAATACTGCAGTCGGATTGCAATGTTAATTTTAGTTTCCGTAGAGTAATAAGTTTATTTTTCGTCAACATTTTATGACATAGTCATGAAATAGTCAAATTTTATTTTCTTTCCTTGCTTGATACGAGCTCACTCTGTCCTGTCCAATCAAACGTTAAAATTATGATCTATCCAGACCAAGCACCAATTGCGTTAGTTTTTCTGGGTCATGAATATCGCATTATAAGTGACCAATCTTAGATTCACTGCGGAAAAAAACATGTATAATAAAACGGTAACCGTTTGCATCTTTGTAAATGTATACTTCAAACTCATTCTGAAATTGATATGAATGTAAGTTTTGAAAAATCAACTATAAGCCACTATAACAACAACACAAATTATGATATCGTGATACGCCTTTACCTAATCGACAGTTTCGCATGAGACAAAATGTCTAATTGGTACACGGAAAAATCAAGAATTTGTTTTTACTCAAAACATTTGAAAGCCAAAACATATATTATTAAAACAGCACGGCTGTGTACTTTATACATTTTGAAATTATGCCCAATTCACTGAGGTTGCTTTTAATATAGTATAATGAATACATTTTTTAAAAATACTTAACATTTTAAAAAAATATGTATGGGATATATGTATGTCAGGGATATTCTAAGGATGCATGCATAAAATCATTTCGATCTGACATGCAGTTTAGTAGAAAATTGTTTCTGACCTTGTTTATGAAATAAAAGACGGACTATAGCTGTTCGGCGTGTCTAATTTACACTGTCCATTTTTCGCAGGAATGCATTAGAGTGGTTAACATTACAGCACAATACACTTTAACCTTGGTGGCAACATTAATATCATGTCGACGCAGGGCGTTTGCTGGCCAGCTCCCAAACTCAGAGCTCGCCTTTGCCCTGCTGTGGCCCTCAAAGTCGATATTCATCTCTCTGGTGAAGGTACTGCCTAGACAGTTAAAGCTATCGACAGCCTAAGAAGTCGGTCATGTGCGCTAATGGTTGGTTTCAATGTACGCTTCCTATGAGCAGGCTCAATGAGTGCATCAATGTTTCAATTGTTGATCGTGATAACCAAAGTTAATACATGCCATCGAAACCTCCGCCACGGTGGGCTTCATATTTTGCTCTGACGAAGTGTTGAGGGCACAGTTGTCAGCGAACAGGAAATCTAACATGGCGGTTTCAGTCTGAACTAGTTTTCTAGTTGTTATTACTAAATTATGATCAGATAATTGACAAGCATTTAGTTGTGAATTATGAAAAGATCATTTTTAACCAACTGTGTATTGTTACTTCAAAATTACGGTAATGCCATACTTAGCTAGGATTCTAGTTGTGACAACTCTGCTTTGTTAGTTTATAACTTGACCAGTATTCTAGTTGTGTCAGCTGCCCATTGTTAATTTACTATTTGACACGTAATTTAGTTGTTACAACTCTTCTTTGTTAATTTACAACTTGACCAGTATTCTAGTTGTGACTACTCCCGTTTGTTAAGTTACTATTTGACCAGTATTTTAGTTATGTCAGCTGCCCTTTGTTAATTTACTATTTGACACGTAATTTAGTTGTTACAACTCTTCTTTGTTAATTTACAACTTGACCAGTATTCTAGTTGTGACTATTCCCGTTTGTTAAGTTACTATTTGACAAGTATTCTAGTTGTGTAAGCTCCCCTTTGTTAATTTACTATTTGACACGTAATTTAGTTGTTACAACTTTTCTTTGTTAATTTACAACTTGACCAGTATTCTAGTTGTGACTACTCCCGTTTGTTAAGTTTCTATTTGACAAGTATTCTATTGTGACTACTCCCGTTTGTTAAGTTACAATTTACCAGTATTCTAGTTGTGATATCTACCCTTTGTTAAGTTATTACTTTACCAGTATTCTAGTTGTGTCAGCTGCCCTTTGTTAATTTACTATTTGACACGTAATTTAGTTGTTACAACTTTTCTTTGTTAATTTACAACTTGACAAGTATTCTAGTTGTGACTACTCCCGTTTGTTAAGTTACTATTTGACCAGTATTCTAGTTGTGATAGGTACCCTTTGCTAAGTTACTATTTTACACGTAATTTAGTTGTTACAACTCCCCTTTGTTAAGTTACTACTCTACCAGTATTCTAGTTGTGACAGCTACCTTTGTATTAAATTTCTACTCTACCAGTATTCTAGGTATGACAGCTACTCTTTGTTAACTTACTACTCTACCAGTATTCTAGGTGTGGCAGTTACTCTTTGTTAAGTTACTACTCTACCAGTATTCTAGTTGTGACAGCTACTCTTTGTTAAGTTACTACTCTACCAGTATTCTAGGTGTGACAGTTACTCTTTGTTAAGTTACTACTCTACCAGTATTCTAGGTGTGACAGTTACTCTTTGTTAAGTTACTATTCTACCAGTATTCTAGGTGTGACAGTTACTCTTTGTTAAGTTACTACTCTACCAGTATTCTAGGTGTGACAGTTACTCTTTGTTAAGTTACTACTCTACCAGTATTCTAGGTGTGACAGTTACTCTTTGTTAAGTTACTACTCTACCAGTATTTTAGGTGTGACAGTTACTCTTTGTTAAGTTACTACTCTACCAGTATTCTAGGTGTGACAGTTACTCTTTGTTAAGTTACTACTCTACCAGTATTCTTCTTCTTCTTCTGCGTACACAGTCAGACAGTAACCATTATTTTCTCGAAAAAAGCGGCGGTCATCCTGAGACTCTCGCCACTACCATAGAGCTTGTCTTGCAGTTCCACTGGCAATGGCCACATCTGCTCTCTCTGATCCTCGTATGTCGGGCAGTTCTGCAGCAGATGTTCAGTGGTCATTTTACCAGTACCGCACGGGCATTCGTCGGTACACCCTATCTTCAATTTGTTGAAGAGGTGGTACCTCAGTCTGTTGTGGCCAGTGCGAAGTCTGAAGACAACGACCTGCTCTCTTCGGTTCAACTGGTAATAGGCATCGTTTTTGGTGTAACCAGTATGTTCGGTTTCCCATTTGGACATGTACCTGGCTTTGATAAGCCGTTTTGACTCTTCGTACGTCATACTGGTATCTATTTGTGGTAGCCTTGCACCTTCTTTTGCCAGTCTGTCTGCCTCCTCGTTGCCTTGGATGTTGCAGTGTGACGGAACCCACTGTACCACTACCCTTTTTGGTGCGGACTGTTGGCACAGTTTGCAGAGTGCTGATCTTAAGTCATTAAGCTCAGTGTTTTTCTGGCTTTTTAGCGCTGTGACTACTTCGAGAGCATCTGTCAGCAGGACTATATGGCTCTCATTTTCACTGTGTGTTACCATTTCTTCCACTGCCGCCCTCAGTGCCTCTGCCTCTGCTCTGAAATTGCTCGTGTACTTACCAGTAGCGAATGACAGTGTTATTTTTCTGCCATTTGGTAGGTTCAGGAATGCTCCTGCCCCTCCGTTCTGTGTAGTGTTTGTTACAGAATCGTCGGTGTATGCATGGGTCCAGTCCATGCTTGGGTAGCTTTTCGTTATGAAGCTTAAGGTAGTGGCTCTCCTTTCTTTTTCGGTCTGGCAGTTTTTGTTTGCAATACCTGGTATATTTTCTACCACCTCTGGAAATATATCCTGCCTCCAAGTAGGTTTTCGTACAGTAGTGATGGGTTTTGGTGTTGTTAGTGCGTTTATGGGATCTTCGTGCATCTTTGCTTTGGCTATTTCTGCAAAGTTTCTCCGCTTTAGTTTCCCAGTTCCCAAATTGTTTAGCCTCTGGTACATTGGATGGTCCGTCAGTCTTCGGAGTTTCTCTGACTGCAGCTGGGCTCTGCAGTCTCTTCTGTCGGTCATGGATTGCAGTTTTGTAATCTTTTCAAGTTCTACAATTGGCGTTGACTTCATGCCACCAGTTATGATTCTCATGGCTTGGTTTTGAAGTTTGTTAACTTTATCGAAGTTCGCCTTCGCTGCTGTTGTCCATGCCGCGATGCCATACTCGAGAACTGGTCTCACTCTTCCAGTGTACAGTTTCTTTAGTATGCCTTCGTCTGCTCCCCAGCTTGTGCCAGCAAGTTTCCTCATGATCGCCATTCTTTCTCTGGCTTTCATTCGGTTTCTCTCAATCTGACTTTTCCATGTCATGCGCCGATCAAATGTGACTCCCAGATAGGTTGGATTGTCGTTTGGCTGCAGGATTTTGCCATTTAGGCTTAATTTGGTACTTTGGGGTTTTAATGAGAGCGAGAATATTGTGCACGTGGTTTTCTCCTCGTTTATTTTGACCAGCCATGAGTTCGCCCACTCTTCCAGCGATGTTAGGGCCGTTTGCATCCGATTTCTTGCTATGGTGAGATTCTTTTCAGAGGTCCACATAGCCAGATCGTCTGCAAACATTGAGCTATGGACTCTTCTTGGTATATTCTCTGTAATATCGTTTATATATACCAGGAAGAGTGTGGGTGACAGTACTCCCCCTTGGGGTACTCCCTGCTCGAGTGTCACCTTTTTGCTCATCTGCCCTTGTACTTGGACTCTGGCCGTTCTTTGTTTGAGGTAGTGGTTGATCCACTTGTACATCTTCCCACAAACATCACTTCTTCTTAGCTTGACTCTAAGTCCATCCTTCCAGACTTTGTCAAATGCCTTTTCCAGATCCACCGAAACAGCTACTGTGTGTTTCTGTGCCTGGTAGGCATCTTCTATCTCCTGGGCTATGAGGATGACCTGGTCCTCAGTGGATCTGTGCTGTCTAAAGCCGGCTTGCTGTGGAATTAGTATTCGTTTTTCTTCCAGATGCCACATCAGTCTGGTGTTTATCATCCGTTCCATCAGCTTGCCGACACAGCTCAGTAGGCTTATGGGCCTGTATCCATTCGGATCTGTTTTGTCCTTTCCTGTTTTTGGTACTGGTACCAGTATTGCATCTTTCCATGCCTGGGGTACAATACCCCTTTTCCAGCTTTGGTTCAGGACTGATAGTAGTTTTTCCTTCGCTGTTTGGCCCAGCCCCATCAGCATTTCGTTTGTTATCCCGTCTTTTCCGGGAGATTTCCTTCTCTTTAGTGTTCTCATAGCCTCTTCCATTTCGCGCATTGTTAGTTTGGCCATCATGTGCTCTTCAGGAGCCGTATTTATGTTTTCGTGCCCCTTTAGCTCTTCGCTAATGTCTGTATGCTTATCTGCAGGGACCTCGATGTGGTTTGCTCTGGCATAGTGATCGACAAAGGCGTTTGCGGCTTTCTTACCTGTGATCAAGTTCTCGCCTTGCTTGATAGTAATTTGTTTATTTGACGGGGTTTCGTCGTTCATGGCTCTGACTAGCTTCCATAGCTTGTTCCCTTCTTTGTCCAGGTTTAAACTTTCCGTTTTATTTTTCCAACTTTCTCTTGCTGTTTGCTTGAGAGTGTGTTTGTACTTCGCCGCGGCGGCTTTGAGGGCGATGTTTGCCTCCACGGATTTTTCTCGTTCTGCCATGTTCCTCGCATTTGTTACTGCATCTTCCACTTTCTGTAACTCATCATTCCAGTAGGGCTTATAGTTTTTCCTAGCTCCTCTTGGGATGGTTTCAGTGGCGGCTTGCATTATTGCCTTGCTTAGGCTCTCTACCATGGGCTTCATTTTGGTGTTTCGTGTGTTGATGGTTTCACACAGCCCATCTGTCAGGATTGCAAATCTGTCCCAGTCGGCTCGTTTGTAATTCCAACGTGGGAGCGGTTTTGTTTCCTGTGGGCCTACTTCCATGTCAATGGTTAGCCTGATCGGCCTGTGGTCGCTACCTGCCAGTTGGTTTAGCACCTGGCGGTCTATTTTATAGTGTATGTCCTGTGTGGAGAAGGCCAAATCTGGAGTCGAGGTGGTATGCCATGTTCTTGAATAGAAGCTAGGGCTATCCTCCGGCCTATTGATTAGGGAGAGATTTGCATCTATCTCCCAATCTTCCACTTCGTCACCTCTACTGTCTGTGTCAGAGTATCCCCATCTCTCCGAGTGGCTGTTGAAATCTCCAAGTACTATGCAGTTGGAGTCTCTGACCTCCATACTCGAGAGCGATAGGTCTCTGTTTGGTGGTCCGTACAGATTGAAAATGCGGAGTTTCGTCTCTAGAGCCATTATGTCAACTCCTACAATTTCTGCTTGTCCGGTGTGATTGACAGGTACCGCGCTACTCGGTATGCTGTTTCTGGTCAGTATCAGGACCCCTCCTTTGTGACCTTCTCTATCTAGACGGAAGGTCTGGTATCCTCTGATTGAGAATTTATGGTTATTGTTGAGGTGCGTTTCCTGGATACATGCCACGTCAATCTTACCTTCATGCAGGTGGTGTGTTAGGGAAAGTTTTTTGTTAATGACTCCCTCCGCATTCCACTGTAGTATTCTGAGGGTCTTGAAGTTTTGGCCAATAGACGTTACCCCATAGCCATGTGCCTTGACTCCACGACACATGGGTGGGTGACCACCAGTAGTCAAGGGTGGGCCCCTTCGAGGCGTGAGGCCCGGCGCTATCGCTGCCTGGCGGGTCTCCTCAGGATGAGCGCCATACGTTTTTCGAATAGGTTGTGCTGCCATCATACTGTGATTTACGTTGCACTGTTTTGTTAGGCTTGCGGCCCTGTGCATCCGATTTCAACAGGCGTTTCTGTAGGGATGCCCTCCTTAGCCTTTGGCTGTCCCCAGCCTATCTGCAAGGCAGCAGTTGTTTACGATCAGAGTTTTCTCTCCTATGGAAGTTGTCTTTCCAGACTATCGAGTCTTCACTACTCGTGTCTATAGGGTGCAATGATGGTATGTGATATATGAGATGGACTGGTTTACCCGGAAGAGAGGCAGTCCAGTGTGTCTGTATCCCAGGATCGTCACGTCCTGCCAGAAACGTAGCATTTGCATGTGAGTGGGGTATCTCTTTTTCCCTTTATTTTCTTGGCTTCTATGCAGGGATGGTACGCCTAGCATTCCCCGCCACCTGGGGTGTTGACACAGTGGGGCAGGTGTGCAATGTCCGCTGGTCTGCATCTCTTCTGCGTCCAGCATGATAGTTATGGCTGATAACGTACAGAGGTAGATATCGTAACCGGAGTGCATTTAGCCAGAGGACAAGCCTGGTAATGTCACAGAGATGTTGATCGCCTGGTGTGCGGACAACTCTCATGGTCAGTGGTTGAGTCTTGACAGTTCACAGTGTGGTGGCTGCTCTACTGTTTTCGACACCCCGACCAGGTTCTAAGTCTTTGGTTGGTGTTTTTCGCACCCCATCGCCGTATAGGGTGAGTATCAAGCAGTTTTCCGCCCGCTTTGATTTGCGGGCGGCAAGGACCTCTTACTGTGGCTCTACCTGATAGGGCTGGGGCGCAAGCCCCAGGTCCCGAGCGTGTAGGAGCCTCCCATTGCAGTGGTGCTGAGATTTTGGGCGGGATTGCGGCTTTCAAGGGTTCGGCCGTAATCCCCCACATGGTAGCCTCGCGCCCTTGGCTTATCAGCCTGGTACGTGAACCAAAGTGTCTGCGGCTCCTCTCGATTTGAGCTGGTTTTCCGTAGCAACGCCCTGTCATTTGTAGGGTAAAACTGACCTGTCTTCAGATCTATTTCCAGCACCCGTTCACTATTTGGTCAGACGAATTTATTGAGGGCTTTTGTTTGTCAATGACCAGGTATTTGAAATCTGCGGAGTTATACACGATTTCCGTAGCGTTCTTTCATTTGAGCTGACTTGTCGTCCGTGAGTCTAATACCAGCGTACGTTCATTATTAGACCCAAACGGCAGCGTTCTCAATTTGTCAGTTGTTCTACAGCATTGGCGTGTTAAGTCGAATTAAGCCGCAGGTTCCACACCTGGTGGTGCCCTTTCGTCAATTCCCTTAGCGAGATAGTCGAGTTTCTTAAAGGGTAGCCCCAAAGATTTTCGAGGGTCTAATTCCAGCACATGTTCTCTATTAGACCCCACTAAGGTGTACTTTTTGATAGTCATTCTGCAGTATTGGCGTGGTAGGTTAACTTAGGTCTCAGGCTCCACTCCTGATAGTGCTCTTCCGTCAATTCCTTTATCAAACACTGGATGCAGACAAAACCGAGCCACAGGGGACATAACCCCAGATTTCTGGGGGTCTAAGTCCAGCACCAGTTCCATATTAGACTCCAGAAGAGTGGTCTCGGCATGTCAATCATTTCAGTGTTGGCCGTGTTGAGTCAAATTAAGCCGCAGGCTCCACTCCTGGTGGTGCCCTTCCGTCAATTCCTTTAAGTTTCAGCTTTGCAACCATACTTCCCCCGGAACCCAAACACTTTGGTTTCCCGGAAGCTGCCCGCAGAGTCATCGAAGCAACTCCTGCGGATCGCTAGTCGGCATCGTTTATGGTCAGAACTACGACGGTATCTGATCGTCTTCGCGCCTCTGACTTTCGTTCTTGATTAATGAAAACATTCTTGACAAATGCTTTCGCAGTAGCTCGTCTTGCGGCGATCCAAGAATTTCACCTCTAACGCCGCAATACGAATGCCCCCGTTTGTCCCTGTTAATCATTACCTCCAGTTCCGAAAACCAACAAAATAGAACCGAGGTCCTATTCCATTATTCCATGCACCATTATTCAGGCAGCCGAGGCCTGCTTTGAACACTCTAATTTTTTCAAAGTAAACGCGCCGGCCACCCAGGACGCTCAGCGAAGAGCACCCGTGGGAGAGAGCCGGCAGACGGTAGGGCAGGAGACAACGGGCAGTGAACCGGCGCGAGCCGGACCGCCCGCCTGCGCCTGAGATCCAACTACGAGCTTTTTAACTGCAACAACTTTAATATACGCTATTGGAGCTGGAATTACCGCGGCTGCTGGCACCAGACTTGCCCTCCAATAGATCCTCGTTAAAGGGTTTAAAGTGTACTCATTCCAATTACGGGGCCTCGAAAGAGTCCCGTATTGTTATTTTTCGTCACTACCTCCCCGTGCCGGGAGTGGGTAAGTTGCGCGCCTGCTGCCTTCCTTGGATGTGGTAGCCGTTTCTCATGCTCCCTCTCCGGAATCGAACCCTGATTCCCCGTTACCCGTTACAAACATGGTAGGCATGTCACGTACCATCGACATTTGATAGGGCAGACATTTGAAAGATGCGTCGCCGGCACATGAGGCCATGCGATCAGCACAAAGTTATCCAGAGTCACCAGTGGGGACGCCGCAACCCCGCGAGGGGAAACGACGATTGGTTTTGAACTAATAAAAGCGCTCTTTCCGCGAGGGTCGGAGCTTGGTAAGCATGTATTAGCTCTAGAATTGCCACAGTTATCCAAGTAGGATCGTGTCATCTAAGGAACCTCGACTGATTTAATGAGCCATTCGCGGTTTCACCGTGAGACAGTGTGAACTTAGACATGCATGGCTTAATCTTTGAGACAAGCATATGACTACTGGCAGGATCAACCAGATATCTGTCGGAGACGTACGTACAGCACACACCGGTCGGCGGAGGAAGGGTGTGTAAAAAGCCTCGCTGGGACGACGGCCGCAGGGACCGACTGACGGGACGGACGGTTTGTTCCACCCGTCCCTCACTCCGTCGACCTAGGACCGCCTGACAGGGGCCTCCCACACGCACCAGACGACCGACCGACCGGGCTCGCTCGAGGAGGGATGGCAGCGCTCTGTGCAGAACGGATCCCAACGACCTCGGCGACGAATTTCACTGGGACTAGAGACACAATTTGGCCTGCCGGCCCTTCTTCTCCGTAGGGAGAACGCAGGGCCTCGATGCAACGATTCCTGCTTTCCATTTGCCGGTCACAAGCTCTTTGCGAGAGTCGGACCACCAGCGAGACGTACTGTCGAGCTCTGCTATAAGCCTTAGATAAATCACCACGGACGGACCACGTTTCCTGATACGGACCAGACTAGCGCACCTCGGTGGAGGAGCCACTACCACAAACCGCACCCAATTCGCACTACGGGGAAAGGCAGGCGAGCGTTTTCCGCAAGCCCACGCTATCGCTCCGCCTGGCGGGACTGAGATCGCTTTACGAACACTGGTTGAAATTGAGTCGCCGCAGCGAGACAACTACCCCAGATTACCAGTATTCTAGGTGTGACAGTTACTCTTTGTTAAGTTACTACTCTACCAGTATTCTAGGTGTGACAGTTACTCTTTGTTAAGTTACTACTCTACCAGTATTCTAGGTGTGAAAGTTATTCTTTGTTAAGTTACTACTCTACCAGTATTCTAGTTGTGACAGTTACTCTTTGTTAAGTTACTACTCTACCAGTATTCTAGGTATGACAGCTACTCTTTGTTAAGTTACTACTCTACCAGTATTCTAGGTTGTGACAGTTACTCTTTGTTAAGTTACTACTCTACCAGTATTCTAGCTGTGACAGTTACTCTTTGTTAAGTTACTATTCTACCAGTATTCTAGGTGTGACAGTTACTCTTTGTTAAGTTACTACTCTACCAGTATTCTAGGTGTGACAGTTACTCTTTGTTAAGTTACTACTCTACCAGTATTCTAGGTGTGACAGTTACTCTTTGTTAAGCTACTACTTTAACAGTATTGTAGGTGTGACAGTTACTCTTTGTTAAGTTACTACTCTACCAGTATTCTAGGCGTGACAGTTACTCTTTGTTAAGTTACTACTCTACCAGTATTCTAGGTGTGACAGTTACTCTTTGTTAAGTTACTACTCTACCAGTATTCTAGGTATGACAGCTACTCTTTGTTAAGTTACTACTCTACCAGTATTCTAGGTTGTGACAGTTACTCTTTGTTAAGTTACTACTCTACCAGTATTCTAGGTGTGACAGTTACTCTTTGTTAAGTTACTACTATACCAGTATTCTAGGTGTGACAGTTACTCTTTGTTAAGTTACTACTCTACCAGTATTCTAGGTGTGACAGTTACTCTTTGATAAGTTACTACTCTACCAGTATTCTTCTTCTTCGTACGCAGTCAGACAGTAACCATTATTTTTTCGAAAAGAGCCGCGGTCATCCTGAGGCTGTCGCCACTGCCATAGAGCTTGTCTTGCAGTTCCACTGGTGATGGCCACATCTGCTCTCTCTGATCCTCGTATGTCGGGCAGTTCTGCAGCAGATGTTCAGCGGTCATTTTACCAGTACCGCACGGGCATTCGTCGGTACCACCTATCTTCAATTTGTTGAATAGGTGGTACCTCAGTCTATTGTGGCCAGTGCGAAGTCTGAAGATTACGACCTGCTCTCTTCGGTTCAACTGGTAATAGGCATCGTTTTTGGTGTAACCAGTATGTTTGGTTTCCCATTTGGTCATGTATCTGGCTTTGATAAGCCGTTTTGACTCTTCGTACGTCATACTGGTATCTGTTTGTGGTAGTCTTGCACCTTCTTTTGCCAGTCTGTCTGCCTCCTCGTTGCCTTGGATGTTGCAGTGTGATGGGACCCACTGTACCACTACCCTTTTTGGTGCGGACTGCTGGCACAGTTTGCAGAGTGCTACTCTTAAGTCATTAAGCTCAGTGTTTTTCTGGCTTTTTAGCGCTGTGACTACGGCGAGAGCATCTGTAAGCAGGACTATATGGCTTTCATTTTCATTGTGTGTCACCATTTCTTCCACTGCCGCCCTCAGTGCCTTTGCCTCCGCTCTGAAATTGCTTGTGTACTTACCAGTAGCGAATGATAGTGTTATTTTTCTGCCATTTGGTAGGTTCAGGAATGCTCCTACCCCTCCGTTCTGTGTAGTGTTTGTTACAGAACCGTCGGTGTATGCATGGGTCCAGTCCATGTTTGGGTAGCTTTTCGATATGAAGCTTAGGGTAGTGTCTCTCCTTTCTTTTTCAGTCTGGCAGTTTTTGTTTCCAATACCTGGTATATTTTCTACCACCTCTGGAAATACATCCTTCCTCCGGGTAGGTTTTCATACAGTAGTGATGGGTTTTAGTGTGGTTAGTGCGTTTATGGGATCTTCGTGCATCTTTGCTTTGGCTATTTCTGCAAAGTTTCTCCGCTTTAGTTTCCCATTTCCGAAATTGTTTAGTCTCTGGTGCATTGGATGGTCGGTCAGTCTTCGGAGTTTCTCTGACTGCAGCTGGGCTCTGCAGTCTCTTCTATCGGTCATGGATTGCAGTTTTGTAATCTTTTCAAGTTCTACAATTGTACCAGTATTTTAGGTGTGACAGTTACTCTTTGTTAAGTTACTACTCTACCAGTATTCTAGGTGTTACAGTTACTCTTTGTTTAGTTACTACTCTACCAGTATTCTAGGTGTGACAGTTACTCTTTGTTAAGTTACTACTCTACCAGTATTCTAGGTGTGACAGTTACTCTTTATTAAGTTACTACTCTACCAGTATTCTAGGTGTGACAGTTACTCTTTGTTAAGTTACTACTCTACCAGTATTCTAGGTGTGACAGTTACTCTTTGTTAAGTTACTACTCTACCAGTATTCTAGGTGTTACAGTTACTCTTTGTTAAGTTACTACTCTACCAGTATTCTAGGTGTGACAGTTACTCTTTGTTAAGTTACTACTCTACCAGTATTCTAGGTGTGACAGTTACTCTTTGTTAAGTTACTACTCTACCAGTATTCTAGTTGTGACAGTTACTCTTTGTTAAGTTACTACTCTACCAGTATTCTAGGTGTGACAGTTACTCTTTGTTAAGTTACTACTCTACCAGTATTCTAGTTGTGACAGTTACTCTTTGTTAAGTTACTACTCTACCAGTATTCTAGGTGTGACAGTTACTCTTTGTTAAGTTACTACTCTACCAGTATTCTAGGTGTGACAGTTGCTCTTTGTTAAGTTACTACTCTACCAGTATTCTAGTTGTGACAGTTACTCTTTGTTAAGTTACTACTCTACCAGTATTCTAGGTGTGACAGTTACTCTTTGTTAAGTTACTACTCTACCAGTATTCTAGGTGTGACAGTTACTCTTTGTTAAGTTACTACTCTACCAGTATTCTAGGTGTGACAGTTACTCTTTGTTAAGTTACTACTCTACCAGTATTCTAGGTGTGACAGTTACTCTTTGTTAAGTTACTACTCTACCAGTATTCTAGGTGTGACAGTTACTCTTTGTTAAGTTACTACTCTACCAGTATTCTAGGTGTGACAGTTACTCTTTGTTAAGTTACTACTCTACCAGTATTCTAGGTGTGACAGTTACTCTTTGTTAAGTTACTACTCTACCAGTATTCTAGGTGTGACAGTTACTCTTTGTTAAGTTACTACTCTACCAGTATTCTAGGTGTGACAGTTACTCTTTGTTAAGTTACTACTCTACCAGTATTCTAGGTGTGACAGTTACTCTTTGTTAAGTTACTACTCTACCAGTATTCTAGGTGTGACAGTTACTCTTTGTTAAGTTACTACTCTACCAGTATTCTAGGTGTGACAGTTACTCTTTGTTAAGTTACTACTCTACCAGTATTCTAGGTGTGACAGTTACTCTTTGTTAAGTTACTACTCTACCAGTATTCTAGGTGTGACAGTTACTCTTTGTTAAGTTACTACTCTACCAGTATTCTAGGTGTGACAGTTACTCTTTGTTAAGTTACTACTCTACCAGTATTCTAGGTGTGACAGTTACTCTTTGTTAAGTTACTACTCTACCAGTATTCTAGGTGTGACAGTTACTCTTTGTTAAGTTACTACTCTACCAGTATTCTAGGTGTGACAGTTACTCTTTGTTAAGTTACTACTCTACCAGTATTCTAGGTGTGACAGTTACTCTTTGTTAAGTTACTACTCTACCAGTATTCTAGGTGTGACAGTTACTCTTTGTTAAGTTACTACTCTACCAGTATTCTAGTTGTGACAACTCTCCTTTGTTAAGTTACCACTTCAGAGAAAAACTGCTTTTTTTTAATTGATTCAATAACCAAGACCGTAGCTTCTACTACATTATGATAGAGTCTGTCACAACTCACACTTTAGGCATTATCCTACAGAAATGCATATTGCACCTTATTACTCATAGTTTTTATTCCCTGTGGAGGCAAGGAAATGCAACTGGCACACGCCACCCAAATTTCAGGAACGTGCAAAACGAGCAATCTTGTTTATTGATCCCTAGAGAACTCCCCTTCCAGTGTAGGAGTGTAAAATATTCTCCTATGCCTGTTTCTTTAACCCGTGAAAATAAACGATATTCGTTCGTTCGATGTTGGCCAGATAATCGGGCTAGGACCTCCAAAGACGTAATGGTTTAACATAGTTTTTATAACACGCAAAGAAAACGAGCTTACAATGGCCCAAGGAATTTGCCGCCTCTCATTTCTCTCCCCTGATGAAAGAAAACGCATTTTCACACGCAGCTTAGGCGCATGGGAGGTCTGGGGAAAAAGACAGATTTCACTGTAAACTCTTTTTAACTTTGGAAATCTTCGTCAGCTCCACACTGAGTCGATCAGTGCTTCGTGTGACTCACATTACAAGTCAATATCATCATCTTGTCATTACTGTTTACGTCATTGGTGTCATCTTTAACTTCAACTTGTTAATGTCCAAACACATTATTGTCGAGAGCGGGATAGGTCAGGTCCCAACACATTAATATTAAGAGTGGGACACGTCTTAACACATTTATATCGAGAGTAGGACACGTCCCAACACATTAATATTGAGAGTGGGACACGTCTTAACACATTGATGTCGAGAGTAGGACACGTCCCAACACATTAATATTAAGAGTGGGACACGTCTTAACACATTAATGTCGAGAGTAGGACACGTCCCAACACATTAATGTCGATAGTGGGACAGGTCCCAACACATTAATGTCGAGAGTGGTACACGTCCCAACGCATTAATGTCGTGAGTGCGACAGGTCCCAACACATTAATGTCGAGAGAGGGATAGGTTCCAACACATTACTGTCGAGAGTGGGACACGTCCCAACACATTAATGTCGAGAGCGGGACAGGTCCTAACACATTAATGTCGAGAGCGGGACATGGGCGAGTTTGGGGCGTGTCACAGCATATAATTGTCGGGTTGGGACGTGTCCCAGCATATCATTGGCGGGTTGGGACGTGTCCCAGCTTATCATTGGCGGGGTTGGGACGTGTACCAGCATATAACTGTCGGGTCTGGGACGTGTCCCAGCATATAACTGGCGAGGTTGGGACGTGTCCCAGCATATACCTGGCGTGGTTGGGACGTGTCCCAGCATATAACTATCTGGTCTGGGACGTGTCCCAGCATAAAACTGGCGAGGTTGGGACGTGTCCCAGCATATAACTATCTGATTTGGGACGTGTCCCAGCATATAACTGGAGGTTGTGACGTGTCCCAGCATATAACTGTCGGGTCTGGGACGTGTCCCAGCATATACCTGGCGGGGTCGGGACGTGTCCCAGCATATACCTGGCGGGCTTGGGACGTGTCCCAGCATATAACTATCAGGTCTGGGACGTGTCCCATCATATAACTGGCGAGGTTTAGGCGTGTCCCAGCATATAACTGACGAGGTTGGGACGTGTCCCAGAATATACCTGGCGGGGTTGGGACGTGTCCCAGCATATACCTGGCGGGGTTGGGACGTGTCCCAGCATATAACTATTTGATCTGGGACGTGTCCCAGCATATAACTGGTGAGATTTTGATGTGTCCCAACATATAACTGTCGGGTCAGGGACGTGTCCCAGCATATAACTGGTGAGATTTTGATGTGTCCCAACATATAACTGTCGGGTCAGGGACGTGTCCAAGCATATAACTATCGGGTCTGGGTCATGTCCCAACAGCAACATAATGTCGAAGCTAGTTACAGAAGTTGTATAACCTCTTAAAGTTCAAGACTGTACATGAAAAGAGCCACATTTAGCTGTCTGATCACCGTAATTAGTCATCCTAGAAAACCTTTCTATCAATCCCTGTCTAAGCTATCTAACGATACGATCACAGACGTTGAGGTTAGTCTCTAGAATCCTTATACTTTAGTGACATTCACACTGGTACTTACCTCTTCAGCCGCCAAAGCCCGTGTTAAATAAAATAAGTAGAAAACATATCAATACTAAAATTAAAATAAATAAAAGCATTTTACGTTGAAGGAGATACCTTACGGGTTCATAACTCAGACCTAAGCATATTAATCAACATCGGTGCCAGTCTTAACCAGATCTAGCTGTTAGTTTATAATCTTACAAGTGCCGTGATATCAACAACCTTTAAAGGCAATTTTCACATTACTCTGCGGCTTTAGGTAGACACCACTTGTAGTCGGTGTAACGAGTTGTCCTTTAGATGTTAGACATGAACTACGTCATATATTTTCTGAAAAACAAGATGTCTCAAGTATGCGTGGCTCCCTAATTTTATACTCAATATATTGTTGGTGTATTTGTATCTGGTAAGTTTAGTGGGGAAATTGATACAATAAAAACGTGACTAGCAGGGTTAAATTGCATTTCAAAACCGTCGGTTCAACCTTTTACACCTCTGGATACGATGGTTATCAATGGAAGACGACGGTGTCACATATGTTCAGAATCAAATAGATACGAGACCAGTCAAGATAGGGACCTGGGGCAGCAGGGCGACCAGGAGTATGTTCTAGTGACTTTACTGGATCTTGTCATTGAAGTAGCAGACATCTAGAATCTGCATCTGCTTATTCGCCTTGACTGTTCATAATACTTTGGCCAGTCTCGTCCTATGGGGATGCAGTTCGCTTCATTAAACCCTTCGTCATTTAAACAAATAATGTAGCTCTTGAAATCTGATGAATGAAATCTAATGAATGAAATATGATGAATGAAATCTCAATGCAGTGTTAAACAATATAGGCAAAACAAATAATGCCAAAAATAACAGCATTGGATTTCCTGCCAGTCAGAAGAGTATCGCCTCTTTATGTGTTAGAGTTGTTCTAGTAAAGGCCGTGTTACTGAGAAGGCGATAACGTAACAAATATAAATAGTTTTCAATGATTAAAAATATTGTTTTTTTTCTAATCTGTTTATATTTGTTTTTCCAAGTAGATTTTTTTTGGGTTTTTTTTTGCGTTCGCCAAATTTTTCTAATCCCCAAGGCGGTGTGCGTTGCACTGTGTTTTTATTTTGCGCCTGTCGGCCCAGTGCATCCGACTTTGGCATGCATTTTATGTAAGGACCATCTGTTGACAGCACAGTCTGTCCACAGCTAGTGTTTCGGTTTCTTGCAAGGTTTTTTCTGTCCAATTCCTAACATCGTCTGTCTAAGGCATCTTTTGTCAGCAACATTGACCATATTACGCAGTCCATTTGATAGGGGTCTCAGTCGTCTCGAGGTAAGGTGTCCGCCTTTTTTCCACTCGATTCTTCTGGCAAAAATGCTCCTGATCTGTGGGTTGTGAGTGTCAGTGCCGAGCACGTTAAAAATTTCTTGGCAGAAATCGAAAATAGACGGCTTAACGGCCACTGCTTGGACAAAATTCAAAAATTCTAGTCAAAATCTACCCAAATTATTTGTTCCTTCCCCCAGGCCTAGTAAGCTGTAGGAAGTCTTCAGATATCTAATACGGTTAGCCGAAACCTTCTGCTGCCTGTCAAGATGCATTAGAATGCCTGTTTTAATACTAGGATTCCAAGTATTTGATTGTATCACGTGGTCAAATGATTGGAATTTCCGAGATATTACAACTAACAAGAGGTCTGGATATAGTCCGATAAAGTGCACCTTTTTTGTAGGATCTGTCTGATACATCTCATCGCTATTACCTATATCCTACGCTCTAACTCAGTTTCCAATGGCTGGTAGGTAGGTAAGTGAGCATATAGATAGACCGCTTAGGCGACATGGCCAGACGCGCCAACCTTCCATGACCACGATGTGTGGCTGAGTCCCAGGCTACATGCAATGAGCGTGATGTATATTGATCACATGCATCTAGATAGACAGAAAGGATCAATGTATACGTTATTGTGATCTTCGTGCATACGGTATGGTCTTGTTTGTCTATAGGGAATCATTTATCTCACCAACAAAATATCGATATCCTGAACAAAAATTTTAAAGCCTCAATCATCTATATCCTCAAAACATAATCTATATCCTCAACAGATCATCTATATCCTCAAAAAACATCAATATCATCAACAAATCATCTATATCCTCAACAAAACATCGATATCCTCAACAAAACATTTATATCATCAACAAAAAATGTATTTCATCAGCAAAGCATCTACTTCATCAACGTCTGTGTAGATAAATCCGTGCAGTCTACATAGTATTCATGTATAACACATTCAGCTCGTAAAACAAATAGGTGCACATGTACATGTCAAGTTGATAGGTTCATGAGTTCTTGGGAGAATATATTAATTCCAGCTACACGTATTTCTGAACGGGTTATAACAAGAATGTGTGAAATGTCTGTATTTAGTTGCAGATGACGCAAAACTCACAAGAAGAAACATCTCTACCATATTTCTGACACAAATACCATGTCGTCATTTCTCAAAGAGAATAACTAATCTCCCCATTTCTTAAAAAGCAAGTATATTCTCGTCATTTCTCGGACAGAACAACTATCTTCTCGTCATTTCTCGGACAGAACAACTATCTTCTCGTCATTTCTCGGACAGAACAACTATATTCTCGTCATTTCTCGGACAGAACAACTATCTTCTCGTCATTTCGCGGACAGAACAACTATCTTCTCGTCATTTCTCGGACAGAAAAACTATCTTCTTAACATTTCTCAAACAGAACAACTATCTTCTCGTCACTTCTCGAACAGAACAACTATCTTCTCGCCATTTCTCGGACAGAACAACTATCTTCTCGTCATTTCTCGAACAGAACAACTATCTTCTCATCATTTCTCGGACAGAACAACTATCTTCTCGTCATTTCGCGGACAGAACAACTATCTTCTCGTCATTTCTCGGCCATAACAACTATATGGTGCTAAAATCTCAGATGGAACAAATATCAATTCATCTATTCTGAGATAGATCAATCAATAATTCATTCCCGTTTCTCAGATAGAACAACTTTTCCTTCTTCATTTCACAAATAGAGCAATATTCTCTTCTTCATTTCACAAATAGAGCAATACTCTCTTCCTCATTTCATAAATACAGCCATTTATCTGTTCCTCATTTCACAAATAGAGCAATATTCTCTTCCTCATTTGACAAATAGTACAATACTCTTTTCTTCATGTCACAAATAGAGCAATACTCTTTTCTTCATGTCACAAATAGAGCAATACTCTTTTCTTCATGTCACAAATAGAGCAATACTCTTTTCTTCATGTCACAAATAGAGCAATACTCTTTTCTTCATGTCACAAATAGAGCAATACTCTTTTCTTCATGTCACAAATAGAGCAATACTCTTTTCTTCATGTCACAAATAGAGCAATACTCTTTTCTTCATGTCACAAATAGAGCAATACTCTTTTCTTCATGTCATAAATAGAGCAATATTATTTTCCTCCTTTCATAATATAGCAATACTCTCTTCCTTATTTCACAAGTCAAACATCTTATATTCCTCACTTCTAAATGAGTGCGTCTATATTAGCATTATTTCAATCTCATTTTTGATTTACAGACAAGAAGAACTCTCTCGTTAAGTTGACACGTCATTTTAATAAATATGTAGATGCATTGAGAAACTGTGAGTGGATGAAATGTTTCTCGACTCCAAAATTTGCAATGACCAAAGTAGATACTGGACTAAGCTCTGTTGCTGATTATACATTTTGTAGCGATCGAATCGAAACGAAATGAAGCCGGAAAATTGGTAGTGATTGTATATAGGTAGTCAAGCGTGTAGAAATCACTGCAGACAGAGAAGACGGGCACGTCAAATACTCAGTGTGTGGATCATGATATTTATAATAGACCACGAACGCTTAATTGGAGATCGCGCGCTTCAGCGTGCGTGCGTAATGCCACACACCCAGTCTACCTTCTTTAAAACGTACTTTCTGTCCTGCTGTTTTATTATCCGTTTCTTTTCTGCTCAATTCTGCCACATTAAATTCAAGTAACAGTTCTCACTAGCAGTATTACGTCCCTTTAATGGCAGATCTGTTTTGAATCGATTTTTGGTTGGGCGCCGGCCTAGCGGGCAAGTTCTGTCGATTGTTCAGATGCCAGGGGATCATTAACATGGCCAGCATGCATACCAGGATCGGGAATATTCCAGAGCTTCTTAGAATATTGGGAACCTGTTCTCGTCTCAAAGAATACAGAAAGTGTTTATTTTAAAAAAATCTATCATTATCATCTGAATGGCGTGAGATTTGTGACGACATCCACATTTTTGTTGGAGAAAGCCAATATCACATTCATAAATTCGGCTTTATCTTTGCCAGTCACCAAGCACCGAATTTTTAGCCAATTCAGACTATCCGTTTTAGGGTTGCAGCACCAACCAAGATATTTTGCTTTTGGCCCCATAGTTGGAAAGCAGGTGACATTATAACCATCTTCTATCAAGTGCTACAACAGTTACAGCTAGAAATGCTTTTCAAAAATCGTCATAAGAGACAAATGTAAGAGTCGGACCTAAACAGCCAAGTGAAACTCTGCCTTGGAGACTCGAATGTAAGGTTTGGACCTAAACAGCCAAGTGAAACTCTGCCTTGGAGATTGAATGTAAGGGTCGGAACTAAACAGCAAAGTGAAACTCTGCCTTGGAGATTGAATGTAAGGGTCGGAACTAAACAGCCAAGTCAAACTCTACCTTGGAGACTTGAATGTAAGGACCGAACCGGTACAACCGGCAGTGAAATTAGGTTTTCAAATGGTTAATATAAACCTCAGTGAAATCAGGCTTTCAAATGGTTACTACAAACTGCAGTGAAATCAGGCTTTCAAATGGTTAATTCAAACTGCAGTGAAATCAGGCTTTCAAATGGTTAATACAAACCGCAGTGAAATCAGGCTTTCAAATGGTTACTACAAACCACAGTGAAATCAGGCTTTCAAATGGTTACTACAACCTGCAATGAAATTAGGCTTTCAAATGGTTAATACAAACTGCAGTGAAATCAGGCTTTCAAATGGTTAATACAAACCGCAGTGAAATCAGGCTTTCAAATGGTTACTACAAACCACAGTGAAATCATGCTTTCAAATGGTTAATATAAACCGCAGTGAAATCAGGCTTTCAAATGGTTACTACAACCTGCAGTGAAATTAGGCTTTCAAATGGTTAGTACAAACCGCAGTGAAATCAGGCTTTCAAATGGTTACTACAACCTGCAATGAAATTAGGCTTTCAAATGGTTAATACAACCTGCAGTGAAATTAGGCTTTCAAATGATTACTACAACCTGCAGTGAAATTAGGCTTTCAAATGACTGCAAAATCCGGCAGTGGTCGAAGGATAAATACGCGTCAAAACAAAAGCACTAACCCAGCTGTTTAATCTGTGGAGCACCCGGTGATCTGCCGTACATGTCTAACCAATTAATTAATCATTTCTGGACGTTTAAGAGCATGGCTCCTTGTTTTAGTGGCAAAACTGTGACGAAGTTGTTGCCAAGTTGGAAGAGTTTAACAAAGTCATGGACGACTAAAGCTTAGAGGCGGCTCAGGTGTAGCAATGCGTAAAATTATTACGCTGTACGAAGCAAATTTTAATTGACAATTAAGGTGGGTTCCTTTTTCGACTTCTACATCTTATCTATTTCCATATTCAATGTCCTTAGAATGTGCCTTCGCGAACATGATATTAGTTCTATCATTACCACAGACCCCAGTCTAACCATCGCATAAAATTCACACTCTCTGCTAAGGTTTGATGCCTCAACCCGATATATACAAATGTCTTGGACCGCTCTGTTGTACTTTTCCAAGAAATGCTAAAGTATCACGCGATGAGCTTTTATGCTACTAAAAGTAATAGTAATAGTTCACGTAAACGTATACTTCGTAAAGTAATAGTAATAGTTCACGTAAACTTACATTTCTTAAAGTAATGGTATTAATGTACGTAAACTTATACTTCTTAAAGTAATGGTATTAATGCACGTAAACTTATTATACTTCTCAAAGTAATGGTATTAATGTACGTAAACTTAATATACTTCTCAAGATAATATTATAAATGCACGTAAACTGAATCTACTTCTCAAAGTAACGGTATTAATGTACGTAAACTTAATATTCTTCTCAAAGTAACGGTATTAATGTACGTAAACTTAATATACTTCTCAAGGTAAAATTATTAATGCACGTAAACTTGTTATACTTCTCAAAGTAATGGTGTTGGTGCATGTAAAATGAGCATACGTTTAAAAGTAGTGGTAAGATAAATATATTTTTTAATGTAATGTTATTAATTTATTTAAAATTATTTTAGCTATGAAAGTAAAAACATAGCCAATGAGTAGATCGAGATTCTACACACATGAGACAATATGAGCATGTTTCTAACACACATTCACATACATACGTCTAACCTGTGTCAAGTTTTCACATTTAAAAGCGCATCATTATACGACGTTATATTACAACAGCGATGTGACGTCCGTTGAAATGATAGTGTAAAAGATTATCTCACAAACTTCAACATGTTCTGGTTCCGACAGTCAAAGGAATCTGAAGATTGTTGGGCCACGGGATCACCCAGTGAGAAAACTATATATATCTTGACTCAAATAAATTATGCTATATTTTTAGATTTATTGTTGGTTATTTTTTCTGTTCGAGTTTTTTACTCATGAAAGCTTATTATTTGTGAGTAGCTTACAGTGGCTCTTATTATATCTCGAGGCGTCTTGAAAAAGATGCACCTGGACCCTCCTAGCTGTAGAGAAATGCGATACTTCTTAGTAGATTAATAATTATGGAGTTCACAGTTTCAAACACCTCGTAGGCCAGATTACAAAAGCACAGTATGTTTGCAAGTGAACGAAATGCTGAGTTTTGGTTAGTATGTTTCATTTGGTCCTGACGTATGTTTCATGTGGTCCTCAGATATGTTAGTATGTTTCATTTGGTCTTGAAGTATGTTTCATGTGGTCTTGAAGTATGTTTCATTTGGTCTTGAAGTATGTTTCATTTGGTCTTGAAGTATGTTTCATTTGGTCTTGAAGTATGTTTCATTTGGTCTTGAAGTATGTTTCATTTGGTCTTGAAGTTTGTTTCATTTGGCCTTGAAGTATGTTTCATTTGGTCTTGAAGTATGTTTTATTTGGTCTTGCAGTTTGTTTCATTTGGCCTTGAAGTATGTTTTATTTGGTCTTGAAGTATGTTTTATTTGGTCTTGACGTTTGTTTCATTTGGTCTTGAAGTATGTTTTATTTGGTCTTGAAGTATGTTTCATTTGGCCTTGAAGTATGTTTCATTTGGTCTTGAAGTACGTTTTATTTGGTCTTGAAGTTTGTTTCATTTGGCCTTGAAGTATGTTTTATTTGACCCTGAAGTATTTTTCATTTGATTATGAAGTATGTTTCATTTGACCCTGAAGTATTTTTCAATTGACTATTAAGTATCTTTCATTTGAACCTGAAGTATTTTTCATTTGAATATGAAGTATCTTTCATTTGACCCTGAAGTATTTTTCATTTGACTATGAAGTATCTTTCATTTGACCCTGAAGTATGTTTCATTTGACACCTGAAGTATTTGTCATTTGGCTCTGATGTATATAGGAAGTATGTCATTATGTTTTATTTGGCCTAGAAAGTATGTCAGGTTTTTCATTTTTTCATTTCGTCCTATTGTATATCAGTATGTTTCATTTGGCCCAAGAAGTATGTCAGAATGTTTCATTTGGTCCTGAAGTATGTCATTATGTTTCTTTTGACATAGGAAGTAAGTAAATTTGTATCATTTGGAATAGGAAATGTGTCAGTATGTTTCATTTGGCCTAAGAAGTATATCAGTATACTTCATTTGGCCCTCTGAAGTATATCAGTATGTTTCATTTGGCCCTCTGAAGTATGTCAATTTTTTCATTTGGCCTAGGAAATGTGTCAGTATGTTTTATTTGGTCCCGAGGTATGTCAGTTTGTTTCATTTGGTCCTGAAGTATGTAAGTATGTTCCATTTGGTCTTGAAGTTTATCAGTATGTTTCATTTGGTCCTAAAGTATATCAGCATGTTTCATTTGGTCCTGAAGTAAATAAGTGTATTTCATTCAGTCCTAAAGTATATCAGTATGTTTCATTTGGTCCTAAAGTATATCAGTATGTTTCATTTGGAAGTTTCTGCATTGGAATGGCTACCTTGAAATGTAGAATTCATAAACCACAAAATCTTCAGCGAATATGGTCAAGTCAACTAGGAATAAAAAATTAAACCCAACCGTCAAAGATAGAAGCAATCTTCTCTGTCAATCGGGCAATTGACGCAATGCACATGGGAAATACAGCTGTCCGTCAGGGCACTCTAAAGAATGTTACACCAGTCTTGAACATGTCATGGATAAAAGCAGAAGGAAAGACATTACGATTTTGCTGGGAGACCTAAATGTTAATGTTGCAAATGATAATATCGGTTCTGAAAAGATCTTGAGCAAGCATGGGATCAGGCCTAATAACAAAATGAATAGCTACAAACAGACTTATGTGCCTTAAACAAACTGGTGATTACTGGCAACATGTTGAAACAGAATACACACAGCAACATGGATATCAACAGGTCACAGTACAGAACAACCAGATTAACCATGTATGTTTAAATAATATGTTCAGATCATCCATTAGTCGCTTAAAATGTATGTAGAGACACAAATGTGTCGTCAGACCAAAATAGAGATTAAATTTAAAAGAAATACATCAGCATATAAAAACTGACATAATTCCAATATGCTATTCCCCAGCAACTTTTAAATAGATCAGCTCTACAAGATCCAGCAGACAATCAGTCGGCAGACATTTTTTTTTTTAAACACACCAGTATCATGAAAGACAAACTTATAGACAATTAACTTTTTCTTCCTGCAAGCTTTGTAAAGATGGTTATGTATTTGTGTTTTTTTTCTTCTAATTCTAATTAAAATAACACATTTTCTGATCATAGTTTGTTTTCTTAACATTCTAATGGTATAACAATGTGGTATTTCCAGATCGCATGCATCTTTTATAATCATATTATGTACTCTAATTGTAATGAAATACTTTAATAATGCATTTTTTCATTCTAATAGAATATAAAAATAATATTATATAATCATACTAGAATAGCACTTATAATTAACTGCATGAACTAGTGTGTTACCGGTGTGCGATTCAAGAGCAAATAATGGTAGAAGTAACGTGCCAGGCATGTTGTAGAACGCGAATGAAGTGGGTCAAACATGGGCCGTTAGGTAAGCGCGTGACGTAGGTGTGTGAAATCGAACGCAAGCTTGGGTTACAATTACCAACATGCAGTGTTCGAAATCACTTCGTGTCCAGTTTGACTGACCATATCGGGGATTTGTCTCAATATGAGCACATCTCCACGCATAGTACAGAAAGGATTGACAAAACTACTGTACTGAAAAACTGTCATCGTGCAACATATTACAAACAGATACACACACTCATCCATACACTGGCCAATGCGTTCACATTACAAACAGATACACACACTCATCCATACACTGGCTAATACGTTCACATTACAAACAGATACACACACTCATCCATATACTGGCCAATATGTTCACATTACAAACAGATACACACACTCATCCATACACTGACTAATACGTTCATATTATAAACATACACACACTCATCCATATACTGGCCAATACGTCCACATTACAAACAGATACACACACTCATCCATACACTGGCCAATACGTTCACATTACAAACAGATACACACACTCATCCATATACTGGCTAGTACGTTCACATTATAAACAGATAAACACACTCATCCATACACTGGCCAATACGTTCACATTACAAACAGATACACACACTCATCCATATACTGGCTAATACGTTCACATTACAAACATACACACACTCATCCATATACTTCACAATATGTCAACATTACATACAGATAGTTTGAGTGGTCTAGAGGTAAGACGTCTGCCTCGGGTGCTGGAGGTTGCGGGTTCAAATCACGATGTAGACCGGGATTTTTCCTGGAGGACGTTTCTGGTATTTATTTCTCCGGATCTCTGGGTATTAGTGATCGAACGCCCAGATACAGTGTCGCACACGTTAACAAAAAAAACTCTGCATTTTGAAATCGAAAAGAGTAAGCTTAACTGCCGCTGCCCGGGCGAAACAAAATTCGAAATTATGTCAAAAATCTACTCAATCTGTTATGGGATCCCCGCCGTTGCTACGGAGTTTGTCCATTGTGCTGAGTTTCTCCACAAAAATATATGGAGAAGAAGATAGCACTTCTAGGTTAAACCGTGTGCAATGACGTTGCTGCTTCGACTAAACAAAAACTAGACACACGCCTCCATACACTGACCAATACGTCCTGATATCGCCTAAAAGACGTCGGTCTGTGCTGGAAAGAGTTGTGCGTTAGCCAGTAGAATCCAGAAAGGCAAACTTTTAATCAAACAAACACAATACTGCTAACCCTGTTATGTTCTATCAAGAGTCGACGCCACTGCATTCCGGGCAAATCTATAGGTGCTCACTTTTCCTATGGAAAAGGCAAAGAGCTTGGATATTGATGGTTATAAAAATAGTGCTTGCTATACATAATACCAGTTCATCCTCTCAGGTACTCGACCCACGATATATTTCAAAAGTCTACAGTCTGCGAATAGAACTGGTTAGGCTTATATGTATAAATTAAAGGCTATAGGAAAAATTAAAGGAGCCTTAAACCCACTTGGAACTGAAGCGAAAAAGTGAAGTTAAAGAAGTAACATTAAAATAGACTAATACACTTAACATTATGTTTTTTAATGGTCCCATTTTTGTTATCATAGTATGTATTTTTGTTTATTGTTATCTAGTTGAGTCATACCCGTGTCGATATATTGTATGATTTATTTACTGGTGTTCGCTAGAGTGTATCAGACGAATGAGAATATCGGAAATGAATAAAGCCAACGATTTGTAAGTACTAACTGTATGCATTTAATCGCGACCATTTTTAGCATATTATTATATATATATCCCGTCTTGTTGACAATGCATGTTTAGAAATGATTGCACTAAAGAACAGAGGCAACACAGCCGGAATGATGCACTTAAATAATTAAACACTTGACTTTCAACAATAGCAAACTGTTTTAGATTTGCTCCTGGATCTGTTGTCCATATTCGACAGTAAACTGGCCGGACTTATGGACGAAATCAATAGTTATACCGCTACATAAGTCTGGAAACCTAAAGCTGTGCCAAAATTACAGAACAATAAGCCTCATTAGCCACCCTAGCAAGGTCATGATTAAATTAATCCTCGACCGATTGAAACCCCAAGCAGAGAACATTATTGCCGAGGAGCTAGACGGGTTCAGACAGGGAAGAAGCACTACAGAACAGATATTTAATTTAAGGCTGCTAAGCGAGAAATATCTAGAACAGCAGCAAACACTGTATCATGTGTTTGTGGATTTTAAGAAGGCGTTTGATAGGGTATGGCATAAAGCGCTTTGGGCAACCATGAAGATGTATAATATCAACGGAAATATTATAACGGTCCTTGAACACCTGTATGACAAGGCGTCTAAGTGCAGTTCTTGTGAATGGGAGGCGAGGAGACTGGTTTCGCACATCAGTTGGTGTGAGACAGGGGTGTACACTCTCTCCAACTCTTTTCAATATATTCCTTGAAGGAATTATGAGTGAGGCACTTGGAGGTCACGTTGGTACTGTCAAGATAGGGGGCCGAACGATTACTAACCTTCGTTTTGCAGATGATATCGACGGGTTGGCGGGTTCAGAAGCAGAACTCCAGGAATGGGTCAGAAGGCTCGATAAAACAGCTCTTGACTATGGTATGGAGATAAACGCTGGAAAGACAAAACTAATGACAAACAACGCTACGGGCTTCAACAGCAAGATAAAAGCAAACGGTCAAGAACTCGAAGTAGTTGACCGTTTTAAATATCTTGGGTCAATTGTCAGTGATGAAGGATCAAAATGTGAAGTATTGGCTAGAATAGCACAGACAATAGCGGCGCTTGCACGGCTTAACAAAATCTGGCAAGATAAACGGTTAGCACAACGCACGAAAATCAGATTAATGCGTACACTGGTCCTGTCAATATTTCTCTATGCGTGTGAGACATGGACAGTTACAGCTGACCTTCAACGAAGGATACAGGTCTTGGGGATGAGATGTTTCCGAAGACTTTTAAACGTCACGTACAAAGATCGAGTTACAAACGAAGAAATCCGAAATAGAATTACGACGGCAATAGGGCCTTTCGAAGATCTGTCAAAATAACTGTCAAAATAAGGAAACTCACTTGGTACGGTCACATATCGAGATCAAATGGTCTTGCAAACACAATCCTCCACGGGAAGGTGCATGGCAGACGAAGAAGAGGCCGGCCCAAAAAGAGATGGGAAGACAAAATAAAAGAATGGACCAGTCTCCGACCAGAAGAGTCACAGGCAGCGGCTTCTGACAGAGAGGGATGGCGTGGAGTTGTGAGGATGTCTATATGTGTGCCCCAACGACCTTACCGGTTACGGTATGACCTGACCTGAGCTGACCCCTGTCCATATTAGGATACGACTCGAGAAAACGTCACTTTTCTCTCTTATTGTTGGTTGTTGCAAGACTATGTTGTCGATGAATTTTTGATAAATCGTCTATTCAATTGCCCAATACATCCTTATGACTTGCAACTATATATGTTGCTGTTACAAGAACATGGTGGTAGTTGATCGGGTTTAATTCCCATGATAGGTACTATCAACCTAATTGAATTAACAGTACAAACGGTGAACTATGCATTTTGAACTAAGATCGTCAGAATTGACAATAACATGTCAATGTCTTTGTTTTATTTTTCCTTTAATTGTACGAGCATATGTATTTTTCTGCATGATTTTCCATCTGGTTCTATTTGTGTATCTTTGGGGAAAACCCCGCAAAAGACTAATGAGAAATTTCTAAAATGGAACACTGAGCACAAAAAAAACATAACTGCTGTGATCTGTGAAAGAAGGCTGACAAGTCTTACATTTCTGAATCTTTAGCTATCCACATGTTATGTTGATGGGTTTAGAATGATGAATCTTTAGCTATCCACATGTTATGTTGATGGGTTTAGAATGATGAATCTTTAGCTATCCACATGTTATGTTGATGGGTTTAGAGTGATGAATCTTTAGCTATCCACATGTTATGTTGATGGGTTTAGAATGATGAATCCTTAGCTATCCACATGTTATGTTGATGGGTTTAGAGTGATGAATCTTTAGCTATCCACATGTTATGTTGATGGGTTTAGAGTGATGCATGTTCATTGTATTGTGCCATAATTATCGTGTTCTGTAACACTTCATTGAACATGTGTCTTATTTCTTCTTGGCTAACACCTTCTAAACATCAGCTGAAGAAACAATAAAGGCTAGACGATTTATCTGAGTTATGACAAAATAACCAAGCAACTCTTTATTCTATTTGTGCATTGGGCTAGAAGAACAGATAATCGATATTTGTCAATAATACACTGGCTCTTTTCTTTCAGTGTTATAAGCTTCATAATGTAAGCGACATTTATCAACAGCCCAAGACATAATATAAGCGACATTTATCAACAGCCCAAGACACAATATAAGCGACATTTATCAACAGCACAACGCTTAATGTAAGCGCTATTTACCAACAGCACAACGCTTAATGTAAGCGCTATTTACGAACAGCACAACGCTTAATGTAAGCGCTATTTACCGACAGCACAACGTTTAATGTAAGCGCTATTTACCAACAGCACAACGTTTAATGTAAGCGCTATTTACCAACACCACAACGCTTAATGTAAGCGCTATTTACCGACACCACAACGCTTAATGTAAGCGTTATTTACCAACAGCACAACGCTTAATGTAAGCGCTATTTACCGACGGCACAACGCTTAATGTAAGGAGTGGGCAATAACAATCTTACGCTTCTCTTATTTCGGCGTTATACAGTCGGTACAACCTCATATGATCCACAAAATGTAGAAACATAAAACTAGCCATGTGAGAAAATATCTTTTTTTCTAAGAAATTTGCTCAATAAATTAAATATTTTGTTTATGAAACATAAAACACATCCACAACCAATAATGTGACAACGTAGATCTTCATTGTACCTGCCTACTGTCAGACCAGTCACATATTTCAGTCGGGCGTCGTCTTCAAGGAACATTAAGAAAGAAGAAGCTGACGAATATAGACAAGAAAAAATGTATCCAACTCTGCAGCCGCCATAGGGCAGGGCACTCGCTGCCTAGGTTCAACCAACACTAGATGTGATATTTCTTTCGATAATAAACTGTAAGGGATAGATTCAGTCTAAGAAAATTGAGTAGCACAGCAATTCTTGGAAGGAAAATGCATCATCAGTCGGAGTGTGCTGTTGGTCAAAGGAAAACATGGGGATAACATTATACTCCCCAATATGGCACAAGCGTATCAACCCTTTTTTTTGCCTTCTATAACCTGTCTATGGCAACCTTATCTTATATTAACCAAATCTTATATAGCGACCCTGACATACCAATATTATAGCAACTCTGGCATTCAAATCTTATAGCGACCCTTTCATACAATTCGTATAGCAACCAATTGGAAACAAGAACAGCCAGACTGAAAAAGAAAGAAGAGACATAACCCTGAGGTACATAACGAAAAACTACCCAAGCATGGACTGGACCCATGCATACACCGACGGCTCTGTAACACACACAACACAGAACGGAGGGGTGGGGTATTCCTGAGCCTACCAAATGGTAGAAAAATAACACTGTCAGTGGCAACTGGAAAATACTCAAGCAATCTCAGAGCGGAGGTAGAGGCACTGAGGGCTGCAGTAGAAGAAATGGTGACATGCAAAAGAAATGAAAGCAATATAGTCCTGTTTACAGATGTCCTGACCGTAGTCACAACACTAAAAAGCCAGAAAAATTTAAGAGCAGTACTCTGTCAACTATGCCAGCAGTCCGCACCACAAAGAGTAGTGGTACAGTGGGTTCCATACCACTGTAACATCCAAGGCTACGAGGAGGCAGACAGACTGGCAAAAGAAGGTGCAAGACTACCACAACCAGACACTAGTGTGACATACGAAGAGTCAAAAAAGCTTATTAGAGCTAGATATATGACCAAATGGGAAACAGAACATACTGGCTACACAAAAATCGATGCCTATTACCAGTTGAACAGAAGATAGCTGGTCGTGGTCTTCAGACTCTGCACTGGCCACAATAGACTGAGGTACCACCTATTCAATAAATTGAAGATAGGTGGCACTGACGAATGCACGTGCGGTACTGGGAAAACGACCGCTGAACATCTGCTGCAAAACTGCCCGACATACGAGGATCAGAGAAAGCAGATGTGGCTATCACCAGTGGCAACACTATACAAGCTCTATGGCAGTATCGACAGCCTCAGGATGACAGCTGCTTTTTTCGAAAAAATAAAGGTTGACGTCTGACAGCGTACGAAGAAGAAGAAGAAGAAGAAGAAGAAGAAGAATATAGCAACCCTGTCATACAACTGTTATAGCAACCATGGCATACACATCTTAAAACCGTCCTGGTATACACATCTTAAAACCATCCAAACATACAATTGTTAAAACCGTCCTGGCATAAACATCTTAAAACCACCCTGGCATGCAAATGTTAAAACCACACTGACATACATATCTTAAAACCATCATGGCATACAAATGTTAAAACCATCCTGACATACACATCTTAAGACCACCATAGCATTCAAATGTTAAAACCATCCTGACATACACATCTTAAAACCATCATGGCATACAAATGTTAAAACCACCCTGACATTCACATCTTAAAACCACCATGGCATACAAATGTTAAAACCATCCTGACATACACATCTTAAAACCACCATGGCACACAAATGTTAAAACTACACTGCCATACACATCTTAAAACCCTCATGACATACACAACTTAAAACCATCCTGGCATACACATCTTAAAACCACCATGGCATACAAATGTTAAAACCACACTGGCATACACATCTTAAAACCATCCTTGCATACACATCTTAAAACCCTCTTGACATACACATCTTAAACCCTCATGACATACACATCTTAAAACCATCCTGACATACACATCTTAAAATCCTCTTGACATACACATCTTAAAACCCTCATGACATACACATCTTAAAACCCTCATGACATACACATCTTAAAACCATCCTGGCATACACATCTTAAAACCCTCATGACATACACATCTTAAAACCCTCATGACATACACATCTTAAAACAACCTCAATCTAAAGAGAAAGCTAGTTGCCTAACGCAAGCGATGATGATGACGTCGTGTGACAGTTTTGTCTTGATGATGTAATATGAGCTGTACTTGAATTACAGTGAGAATGAAGCTGTGCTGGTCATCATCCTCACTCTCTGGTCCCGAGCTACCCTGGGCCAGTGGCAAGACATAAGTCAAGCCGACTGGAGGTATTTCAGGATGCAGACACTCTAGTTCCACCTCTTTGAGACCAGGGGTGGCTTGAAACCTGCGAGGTTCGAACTCACGTGGCATTAAGAGGCGAGTGCTTTATCTCTCGACCACAGCGACCTCTCTGGCATACAAATCTTATAGCAACCGTGGCATACAATTCTTAAAGATGTTCATCATTTATCCAACATTACTTACTATACGATGTTCACAAGTCACATACGATCAAATCCAACTTTGATATGCGTGTTAACAAAAGCCAGATTCAAGCCTTAATCCTGACGACGAATCGATGTTCCTGATCAAGATAGACCAAGTCTGAATTTTCAGTTATTCTACTTTTTATGAGGATCCAAGTGATAAGCGTGCTTTCGCATTACAGCAAGGAGACCAGGTTCGCATACACAAAGCCTATCCAGCTTATAAATGAGTCATGTACTGAAAGGGATGAAGTGTTAAAGATTGTAGTGTATTAGGACTTGAAGTTTGTTGTATCACCTCTCTTTTTTGCCGCTTTGCGTTCCTTAATACTTAGTCATGTACCCATTTTGAGATGGTTGGACTCGGGCGTCTCGCTTCCATTAATTAAACCTGGTGCCTATGCTTTGATAAGTAAGTGGTTCAGCCGTTTGAAGACCTAAACATTCGGTGTAGTTTCTCGTATTTAATGTATGGAATAGTAAGATACCACATGGTCTATTTATGTGGTGCAGCTAGCAGCCACATCGATCATTTGGGTGGTCAGCGAGCAAGCACATGAACCATTTGGGTGGTGCAGCGAGCAGCCACATGGACCATTTGGGTGTAGCAGCCAAAGGAACCATTTGGGTGGTGCAGCTAGCAGCCACATGAACCATTTGGGTGGTGCAGCTAGCAGCCACATCGACCATTTGGGTGGTGCAGCCAAAGGAACCATTTGGGTGGTGCAGCTAGCAGCCACATGAACCATTTGGGTGGTGCAGCTAGCAGCCACATCGACCATTTGGGTGGTGCAGCTAGCAGCCAAAGGAACCATTTGGGTGGTGCAGCTAGCAGCCACATGAACCATTTGGGTGGTGCAGCAAGCAGCCACATAGACCAATTGGGTGAATCAGCAAGCAGGGACATGGACCATTTCTGTGGTGCGGCGAGCAGTGACATGAAAGTTTATGAGGAAGGTATAACTACTAAGCAGAAATAACTTCATTGTTTTTTTTCTTCTCTTCCCTACTCTGACTTGGCTCCTCAAGTAAGACACAGGTAAAGGAAGGGGGCGTCCTAGATCATAGGCTGCTGTGGGGCATTAAGTGTTAGAGACTTTATTGTTTCCACGCTACAGGAAGGCTTGTTCATTCTCTCGCACTTCTTTCTTCCCTTGACCAGTCAGGTGTCCATTTATAACTGTGTCGACTGAAGAATGTCGTGAAGGGACATTTGCAGAGAATATAGGAACTGTGCAACTGAACCGCAGAAACGTCCTATAATTATTCGAACTTAAGCTCCGGCGACAGTTCACCCGAATTACCACATCAATTTTGGCTATGGCATCTACTGACGCAACAATATGCGCCTGACCTGGTCTCAGAAGATCTTTCGGGAGATTGTCCAGTTTCATTTAAACGCGCCTAATATTAACTATGAATCAACGCTGTATGTGTATCCGATTCAAGATGGTGCCGTGCCTTTCAACTCAGCCAAAAGATGTATGTTTTACGCAGTATTCACCAAACATGATGTTGAGATGCTCCCCTCAGATCGTACTGACACAACAAGCAAGGAATAAAGTTTGGTATTAGCACACGAAATAAAATTCACCAGAGTGTGGAGCCACATAAAGACCTACTGACTGACTTCAATGGTATGGATATGTGTCAAGAGGATATGCGCTGCCAAACATTACAATCAAAGGTACAGATCTAGGAATAAGAAAGAGTGGAAGGCTTGTGACAGGTTGGACAGATAATGTTCATCAATGGCAAAGCAACCCTTGAAAGTGGCCTGTACTGGCGGTAACAGCAGGTGGTAGCAAACAAACTATGCCTAATTCAGTCCGATGTGATTCCGAACTCGGGATTCACAGGAATAAGTAGACTATGTATTCATGTGTAGTTTTGTTTGTTTGTATGTATGTGTGTTGGTGTATGTGTGTCGGTGTGTGTGGGTGAATCTGTTAGGTGTGGGGGAGTTTCTGTGCGTGTGTCTAGATGTGTGTATGCGAGTGTGTGTTGAAAATGAGTGTATGTCTGTACTTGTGCGCACGCGTCTCCAAATGCACCCCAATCAAGCGATGTACATGAGGTATTAGATCTTCAGAAATGATCTGTACATCCAATACACGCCAACCCGCGTTATGTTGCGTACATATCCTGCAGGTCACGTAAAAACCCACACAATACTCTCTGTTTCTCTCTCTTCATCTCTCTCTCTCTCTCTCTCTCTCTCTCTGTCTCTCTCTCACACACACACACCCACAATCGCGTAAAATGATTACAATGATTTCAATAACAATTAATAATAGAAAAATGAAAATAGTAACAACAAGTACAGATTCAAATGTCGCGCGGATTACATTTCTCTTTTTTTTTCAAATGTTTAATGAAAGCCTTCCTTAGACGTAGGAAATTGTCTCGCTTGAGAGATAGTCCAAACTGGCAAGACGAAGGGGGAGCTCATTATGCGATTGGTCTTCATGAGAAGATATGAAGGGCTCTGAGGCACTCAGAACATATGATTGGTTTATGAAGAGGATATGCATTACGATGATATTAGACAGCTTAGCTACTCGACAGCATCCAATGGGCTCACACGAGAACACCCAGACCAGAAATGCGTGCAGAAAGTGTGAGCATCAGTCTGTCCTTCCTGGCATACAGTCTCCACTGATTGCCTTCCTAGAATCTTTCTCACTCTTTCTATCTCTCCCTCCCACCATCTCTCTTTCTCTCTAATTATTTCCCGCTCTCTCACACAACGCTTTCTTTTTATTTCCCCTCTCTCAAACACACGCTCCTCTTCTCTCTCTCTCTTTATTTCCCGTTCTCTCTCTCTCTCTCTCTCTCTATTAGTCAATGAAAATGACCCATATAACCAACTTTATGGCACCTATATGTGCTCTGTCCCTCTAATTACTGAAAGTCCCGACGACACAGCACGAACTCCTCAGCTCCCGCGGCGGCTCCGAAATTGTCCCATGGCATAATCAGATGCTCATTTACAGCTCGGTCGACCGGAGGAAGCAGTCAACTCACGAGATGCTCAGCATGTCGAACCAGGCTTGAACCTGGCACTTTGGGATGGTAAACCAAGTTCACAATCCCTAGACCACCGAATATAAAAACACTTGTTGCACTGGCTTCGTGTTTTCTTAATTTCTTGTTTTGAATCTTCTTATTTCGAAACACGGTGTACATTTTCTTGTAGGACCAGAGAAAGCAAAGTTCATTGTAGACACAGAATACACAAGTGAAAGACTAATTCTCCTACAAGCTGTTGAATTGGGCAAAACACAATTGATCCAGATCTACAACCCACGCAAGAACAACAACAATAAAAAGGATAGATATATTTTTTTCCGTGTCTTTTAGACGTTATCAAAAGGGCCAAAACAATGCTGAAATGATTGTAATGAGACATTTTAATGTAACAATAGGACAACAAAAGTATCCCATGAATGTTTCTTATGAATATTCAGTTTCACTTCATTAGATATAAACAATAACTGAGAAGAGTGTATGTACGTAGCATTGCATAGTAATAGCAAATGCCATCTTCCAACATCGAAAAATGTCATATAAAAACAAGGTACAGACGGACCAATACAGAAGTAACAACACCAATTTATTACATTTTAAGCCAAAGAAGATCACACAGTCTAGTGTAATCGCCAACATTCAGATACAAGGGCCTTGTCATAAGTCTTTACTCTGATCATGAAGGAGTAGGAGGAGAAAGTTGAAATTTGGCACAGTGCTTATTCCTTCTCAATGTAGCCACCACCTGAATTTATATATTTCTGATATCTATGCGTGACCTTGAAATGACCTTCAGAATAAAGTAACCTATTTTTCGAACTAAACCAGTTATCACAAGCCAGTATGACATCTTCGTCATTGTCAAAATGATTTCCTTTTAGCTGTTTTTTTTTAAGTTTTGGGAAAAGAAAAAAGTCTGATGGAGCTAACTCCGGAGAATATGGGGGATGTGGAAGAATTTCAGTATTCAAATCGTTGGCTGTTTGCAGCACAAGCCTTGCTATATGGGAGGTCGTGTTGTCTTGAAGCAAAGGCAGAATTTGAGTGCGCGCTTTACCTCGTTTTCTGGTCACAGTCTTACTTAGTTTGGTAAGGATATCTGCATACTATTGCCCATTAACTGTATTGCCATGAAGCAGGTAACCTCTCAATATGACATCTTTGACGTCCTAAAAAACAGTCAGCATCACTTTTCTTGCAGATTTATATGCTCTTGGATTGGCATGTGTTGGTGAGCCCGGGGTTTTCTGCATGCTGGAAATTTTGGGTTCTGGGTCATAATGGTGAACCCAAGTCTCATCTACTGTCACCATGGTCGGCAACATGTTTTTCAACCGACACATTTTGAGTATCTGGCCGCAGCAATCAACCTTCGTTTGTTTCTGTTCACATGACAGCAGACACGTGACCGAACGGGTACACACTTTCTCATGTTCAGTCTGTTGTGTAACATTCTAAAAACTGTACTTGCATTCGGTTTTGCTGACCTAAATATCTATGCAATTGTCATTTTCCTATCTTGGTCAATGATTTCCTTCACTCTTGCAGTATTTTCATCGCTCCACTCTGAGGATAGTCTTCCTGATCTTGGAAGATCAGCAGCATAGAACCGGCCACACTTAAACTGCCTACACCAGTTTTTTTACAGAAGCATAGGAAGAACAGAATTCCTTACACTGGTTCCATCTGTGTACTTCTGTAGGTACCGGCAACATCAAGAATATTATCACAGTTCTGGCCTCTGATTTCTCCATTGTTCTGACAAACCGTTAGAGTAGGAGATCCGGTCGATAAGGTATGTTGCGCCATGCACCATACCGGGTAAACCCGTACAGGAGGGAAATTCATACTTCTCAAGTCCAGTACAAATTGAATGAGCTACGTATGTTCCAAATTTCAACTTTCTCCTCCTTCTCCTTCATAGTAAGGGTAAAGACTTATGACAAGCCCCTTGTACAATGCAAGAGAATAGGGCTACAATATGCAAGGAATACTGCATGACAGATGGCACAAGGTAATTCAAACAACCACGAGGGCTTACAACAACAAATACAGAAGGTTTGTACCAAGAAAGTCAATTTAAGCTCTCTCCAGAGTTTAGAAAGTAAGCATTGCAGGTTGCATTCTTCAATTTTCTGGACTTACACTTCCAACTATTCTGATAATATACCACAATATACAAGTATTGTTATACACAATTTTCTTTCTGCTCCTCCTTGAATTCCACAAACTTGGTTCTGTATTCAGTTAATTGTCCAGGCACTGACAATAGTCTAAATGTGTCCAGCTAGCGTTGGTGATCAATTGACATCTTGATGTTAGTAGGCCTAGATGTGTAGCGCTGTAAGCGAGGAATGGCTTGGCTTCGTTCCTTCTCAATCTCCCGCTACCAAACCCTGAAAGGGCTTAAGTAGCAGAAGTTAGTCCAGAGAACGGAATACGTTGTGTCGTAGTTTACAGCCTGACTGCGATATTTGCACCTTTCGGTCCAATATAGCCGACTTCAGCAAGTATTTTTTGAGCACCGGATTATCATTCCCTCTTCAATCCCTTCTCCTTATCCAGTCTGCCCTGCTGCAGCCTGATATCCAGAATCACCGCGTGAAGGCGTAGAAGGATCTTGGCAGCTCTGGTTCGCTGGAGCTACGCTAGCAGTTAAACGAGGAATGAAAAGCGCTGACGTATTTACGAACAATTAAGAACGTCATTTGCTACACAAAGTTTCGTTATTCAAGATTACAAATCGGCTGTTACAGAATCTCCTTAATGCTAAAAATATCCCGATTAACGTGGCAAACTGTGCACTTTAAACATTTTCATTTATTGGGACAGTTATCCGCCAGGAGTAACTTGTGTTTTTTTGTTAAAGTTCTTTGCAATCTTTAACAGAACGAGATAATTAAATCAAATACTTCACGGCTAGGAAGCGACACCATTTTGGTCTCTCTGAGAGACAGTCAACACGACGATTGATTCAGCAGATCCACTTCCGGGACTGGCCCAGAGCGGTTGTGATCAGGCGAGGCAAAGCTGAACAAAAGGCTCAGAATGATCGTCTGCTCCCGTTCATTGACAAACAGCCCAGCGGCTTCCCTTTGATGAGATCACGTCTGATTGGTCAACACTTTAATTATCAGATATCAGATTTGACTCCTTGACTTTACTGATAGACTGGGGAATCTGTGTCTACTATGTCATCCCAGAACAGCCCGAAACTGTCAATTGCTTCATTAAGCATCTGGTATTTGTACTTGAGCAAGTTATTCAGGAACATTTAAGTCCTATTTTTATGCATCTGTCTTGGCCAAAGGTCAGCAAGAAGAGAGGTTACTACTCCTCTCAGAAGCTATTTCTTAACGTCCTTCATTAGAATCTCAAACTTGGTTTAGAATATCATCCTTTGTTCTGAATATCATACTTCGTAAAGATTCCCATTTTTTGGTGTATAATATCACCTTTTGTTTACAATGTTATCCTTTGTTTAGAATAGCATCCGTCTCTTAGAATATTACAAAAAAACGAACTATCATTTCCGTGTTATTCTCAATGGCCAATTGTATCTGTGAGGCTGAGGAATATAAGTCGCTTACTCGGGCAGTCGCCGTGCTAGGTTTTAATTTCATCGCTTATAAAAAAAAAACCTAAGCCTTTAACAAGACTCGAACTCAAGTCATTCTGACTGTAACGCTCGTATCACAGCCGTTTATCTATACGCTTCATATTAGAATAAGATCCCAGATGACTTCTCATTTAACGCTTTATCCTACATGTACCAGACGTCAGTTGTTCCACGCATTCTACATATTGTAGTGGTTTCATTTTGCTCCTTTTAAAACATATGACATCCCGTACAGCAAACCAGCCCCCTTACATGCAGTCTGTACGAAAGAACTTGTCTGAATTCATGCTGCCATGTTTGTTTTGTATGTCTAGACTGCTAGCAAATGGTTCTTCGCTCTAGTCTTTTAACAACTTGTAAATGATGCTGCAGTGGACCTGTCCTTTGCTCTGCGGGTTCTACATATGTGAAATATTACATATAGCAAGACATATTACTAAACACAATAAACCACTTATTTAATTGCTTTCTGTTAAGAATTAACACCACAGCACTCCTGGTGGATTCATACCCGCTCAGTTCTATATCATCATCATGTAGCATGCTCTGCAGAACGTCGCTCTCATGACAGCCGATCTGTAAGACACTCTGGACAGCTATTCCGCCTATGTCACTGTCAACCCCCAGAACCTTTGTAATATCCCATGTCCATTCTCGTCTTGGCCTGCCACTGTCTGTTGGGCCAGGTACCAAAACGTCCAGTTTCTGATCTGGGATATATGTGCCCCACAGATAGCCCTCAACGTGACCGAAGTCATACGTGCCACGCATATAATCCTCAACGTAACCGGGGCGATATGTATAATACATATACATGACCGGATCTAGGTGTATGTCTTTATCTTCTTGTCCTTTTCTTCACTACAGCCCGAATACACACGGCGGCGCAGTATTTAGTGCACTTACTTCTACGCCATCTGGGTTCAATCCATCTAGGTTCGATTCCCAATCGTTGCGTTATTTTTTTTTCGATCTTACATGGTTCCGTTGTGTGACCATATTTCATAATTGGGACCAAAACAAATCTGGGAGGTATAGGTGGCCGACATGATGCTGACCACATCACTGTAAGTCAAAACATGTGTTTAACAAAATATTTCCAATACGACATACAGCGGGAAACGTGATCTTTACTTTACAAGGCAACCTATACATTTGGTCGCATTTAGGAAGACTGCGATAAAGAATTCTTAATGGGGTGGTTTCTGTAGCAATTTGATTTATTGGGTGAGCTCGCTAGCCCCATGTACAACGTTCTTTCGTCGACTTCTGCACTTTGTATAGAGAAATAGTGGGCTCATTCCTTCCTCTCCTGTAAGGTAGCCATGGATTCCAGTGGACCCATCTTTTCCTCTCCAGACAGGTAGCCAGGGATCTCAGTGGACCCATTCTTTCTCTCTAGAGCGGTAGACAGGGATCTCAGTGGACCAATTCTTTCCTCTGTAATACGGTAGTCAGGGATCCCAGTGGGACCATTCTTTCTTCTCCAGTAAGGTAGCCAAGGATCCCAGTGGACCAACTATTTCCTTTCCAGTAAGGAAGCCAAGGATTTCAGTAGACCAATTCATTCCTATCCAGTCAGGAAGCCAAGGATCCCAGTGGACCAATTCATTCCTCTCCAGTAAGGAAGCCAAGGACCCCAATGGACCAATTCATTCCTCTCCAGTAAGGTAGACAAGGATCCCAGTAACAATTCATTCCTCTCCAGTGTGGGGACGGCGTGGCCTAGTGGTTAAGTGGCACGGCTCACAAAAAAGTGCTGGGTTCGATCCCCATCACAGCACCTGCCGTTACCCCGGGGAAGCAAACCCTTAGAAAATGCAGGAGGAAGCAGACCCTTACATAAAATGCACGCTGAAGTCGGATGCACTGGGCCGACAGGCGCAAAATAAAAACCACAGTGTAACGCACACCCGCCTTGGGGAATAGATAAATAAGGCGAACGCAAAAACAAACAAAACAACAACAAAAAATTCCTTCCCAGTAAGGTAGACAAGGATCCCAGTGCATGCCAAACTGACTAGCTTTTATTAATTACTTTTCTGACAATATGTTTTTCTTTTCTTCATTTTCCAGTATCATAAGGTTGAATGTGTCATTCTTTACAGTATCATGAGGTTGAAAGTGTCATTCCCCACAGTATCATGAGTTTGAAAGTGTCACTCTCCACAATATGATATGGTTGAAAGTGTCACTCTCCACAGTATGATATGGTTGAAAGTGTCACTCTCCACAGTATCCTGAGTTTGAAAGTATCACTCTCGACAGTATCATGAGTTTGAAAGCATCACTCTCCACAGTATGATATGGTTGAAAGTGTCACTCTCCACAGTATGATATGGTTGAAAGTGTCACTCTCCACAGTATGATATGGTTGAAACTGTCACTCTCCATAGTATCATGAGTTTGAAAGGGTCTCTCTCCACAGTATCATGAGTTTGAAAGTATCACTCTCCATAGTATCATGAGTTTGAAAGTATCACTCTCCAAGGTATCATGAATTTGAAAGTGTCACTGTCCACGGTATCATGTGTTTGAAAGTGTCACTCTCCACAGTATCATGAGTTTGAAAGTGTCACTCTCCACAGTATGATATGGTTGAAAGTGTCACTCTCCATAGTATGATATGGTTGAAACTGTCACTCTCCTTTGTATGATATGGTTGAAAGTGTCACTTTCCACAGTATCCTGAGTTTGAAATTGTCACTCTCCACAGTATGATATGGTTGAAAGGGTTCCTCTTCACAGTATGATATGGATGAAAGTGTCACTCTCCACAGTATGATATTGTTGAAAGTGTCACTCTGCACAGTATGATATGGTTGAAAGTGTCACTCTCCACAGTATGATATTGTTGAAAGTGTCACTCTCCATAGTATGATATGGTTGAAAGGGTTACTCCCCACTGTATTTTATGGTTGAAAGTGTCACTCTCCATAGTTTGATATTGTTGAAAGTGTTACTCTCCACAGTATGATATGGTTGAAAGCGTCACTCTCCACAGTATCATGAGTTGTAAAGTGTCACTCTCCACAGTATGATATGGTTGAAAGTGTGACTCTCCACAGTATGATATGATTGAAAGTGTCACTCTCCACAGTATGATGAGTTTAAAAGTGTCACTCTCTACTGTATGATATGGTTGAAGGGTTACTCCCCACAGTAACACAATGCCGAAAGTGTTACTATCCACTGTTTATTACTTTATACCGTATTTATGGTTTGTTTCGTCATGAAACACCCAACCACTAAAACTAGACTTGACATGTCCTGGATTCCACATAGAAGATAATTGTGGTGAATCTAAAGCGAGGACAGAAAGAACCACATACGTATGGATAGAACATTGAACTTACAGGGAGAGCTACATAATTGTGATTGTAAAAAGTTGGTGTCGGACTGAGTTGCAACCTTATATTCTACGGCGGTTGGGGGGGGGGGGGTAGTTGTGGGTTGTGGGGGGATGGTGTAAAGATAGCCAATGTAAACTTCGATGATGTGCAGTACTTACGACCTTATGCTCTATAGTTGAATCTGTAGCTTTTGACATGAGGATTCTACTTTGCGCTTGAGTGTGTTTCTATTCTGGTGATAGTGCCCCGCTACTAGAAACTGGCACACGCTCGTTAGACACACAACTATTCTCAACAGAACACAATGACAGATACAGTAAGAAGGCATATATTTATGTTGTTTATTCCAGTCTACAGATGTTTATGTTTAAGCGCTCTCCTATCTTAGCACTTAAACGTTGCTTCCAAGTCTATTCTACAGGGCACGTGCATAGAAAGCTGTCTAATGGAACGTCTTCCTGAAATCTACAGCCCGGCTTATTTTTGTATATCAATTAGTTCACATACCGCCTCCTTCCTCACCGTGTGCCTTACTCATTAACTCAAGCAAATTTCCATTTGGCTTCATAAAGAGATCAAATTTACGCTTGAGAAAGCTTCAACCAAGGGTGTCTGAAAGGTTCCATATTATATTGTACTGAACGACGTGCGGGCCTCATATAAATGTACCCATACACTCTGGAACTCATTTTATTATTAACATTTTTTTATTCTTCTTCTTCTTCTATTAATTCTTCTTCATCTTCTTCTTCTATTAATTCTTCTTCATCTTCTTCTTCATTTCTGCTTCCCTATTGGTTACGAACCACAACGCCATCGCTGCTGATGAAGCTCTTACAATTACTATGCACCAAAGCACAGCACGAGTTTGCAAGGGTTATCTCTCGTGCAACCCCATTAACAACCCTGTGCAGTCTCAATGTTATATGTCTAGAAAGGATTGCAGTGTTGCTGTTGTGTTTTTTCCCATGGCATAAACAACATATATGATTTTCTCGTGTCATGCACATATCAAAATTCTCGTGTTGTGCGTATTCTAAAATGTATTTATCAAAATTCTCGTTTCATGCGTATTCTAAAATGTATTTATCAAAATTCTCGGTTCGTGCAGATTCTAAAATGTATTTATCAAAATTCTCGTTTCGTGCGAATTCTAAAATGTATTTATCAAAATTCTCGTTTCATGCGTATTCTAAAATGTATTTATCAAAATTCTCGGTTCATGCGTATTCTAAAATGTATTTATCAAAATTCTCGTGTCATGCGTATTCTAAAATGTATTTATCAAAATTCGCGTTTCATGCGTATTCTAAAATGTATTTATCAAAATTCTCGTTTCATGCGTATTCTAAAATGTATTTATAAAAATTCTCGTTTCATGCGTATTCTAAAATGTATTTATAAAAATTATCGTTTCATGCGTATTCTAAAATGTATTTATCAAAATTCTCCTTTTGTGTGTATTCTAAAATGTATTTATCAAAATTCTCGTTTCGTGCGTACTCTAAAATGCATTTTTTCCAGAATAATGTAAACATATTCCAGCACAATAGCCATAACTAGCGTACACGATACCCTAGATCAACTGATAATATCAACAGGCAACACTGAACAGCACGAACGATCACATTGGACATGTACGTGAATACCATTGTTCTGAGTCGAATGTCGTCATATAGACAAGACAACCACACACAATCATATATATATATATATATATATATATATATATATATATATATATATATATATATATATATGTATACACGCCCAACACTTACAGTACATACACATATACATACACGTGCAGACACTTAAAAAACAAACAGGCCAAATGCGAGGATTTATGCAAACCCATGATTTTTAAACACCACAACCGGATAAAAGAAGAGAATATTGAAGAGTGGAATATTGAAGAGGAGAAGAAGTTTAAACGAACTCATGCGGAGCACCAAAAGTGTACAGAATCGATCAGGGAAAAGGGGAAAAGTGGAAAGGGGATTTAAAGACCAGAAAAATAAAAGCCGTTTGCCTCAGCAGTCGCTTTGCCTTGTATGTTTATTTTGTCTTCGCTAAATTAAAATAATCCAAAACGTGTTTGGGCTTGAACCTGTGTCTTCAGACTACAAAACCAGTATCCTTTCCGCTCAGTAATCCATCCTCTAAAAGAGAGTGAGCGAACGAGCCATAACTAGAGACAGGCGGACTGGCATCTATAATGATAGATCAAAGAGGATATTATTGTTGATACTGTATTATGATAAAATTAGGTTTGGCCCTAATAGGAATTAAGAGATGCAATACATCAAATTAAAAACATCAAAGCAGATAACTCTGTTGATTTCAGGGCAGCACAAATTAAAAATGTTGAGCCAGAAACTATAAAATTACTGCTAAAACTTGTTAAAATGCGCATCAAATCTTGGCCATAAAATCTGGAAGAAATCACACTTCGTTGCGTTGATAAAACCAGGGGAAACCCCTCACTGACCTTGATGTAAGCAGCCAGCTATTAGTCACTGACCTTGATGCAACCAGCCAGCTATGAGTCACTGACCTTGATGTAAGCAGCCAGCTATGAGTCACTGACCTTGATGCAACCAGCCAGCTATGAGTCACTGACCTTGATGTAAGCAGCCAGCTATGAGTCACTGACCCTGATGCAACCAGCCAGCTATGAGTCACTGACCTTGATGTAAGCAGCCAGCTATGAGTCACTGACCTTGATGCAACCAGCCAGCTATGAGTCACTGACCTTGATGCAACCAGCCAGCCATGAGTCCCTAACCTTGAAGCAACCAGCCAGTCATGAGTCACTGACCTTGATACAACCAGCCAGCCACGAGTCCCAGATCCATTTGCAAGCAGTCAGCTATGGTTTACCTAACCTGATGCAAGCAGTCAGCTAATGTTTACCTAACCTGATGCAGTCAGCTATGGTATACTGACCCTGATGCAAACAGTCAGCTATAGTTTACCGACCCTGATGCAAGCAGTCAGTTATGGTTTACCGACCCTGATGCAAGCAGTCAGCTATGGTTTACCGACCCTGATGCAAGCAGTCAGCTATGGTTTACCTGCCCTGATGCAAGCAGTCAGCTATAGTTTACCTACCCTGATGCAAGCAGCCAGCTATGAGTCGCTTATTGTTGTCATGTCAGTAAAATCACATCAAACAAAACTCCAACAAAACCAGTATGTATTTTCGACATCAGAAACCGAAAGAAACAACGAAAATTACAGGGACTGGAACATAGTTCAGCTTCCAAAAACATAAATGCAAAGTTGGATTGCAGAGAGTCCGATGGAATACAGGGAGCACAACGGAAGATACATGAGAGAAATAATATCGTCCGAAATTTGACTCGCACAACATCGGCACTTGCGTTGTGGTTATCTGAGTACACCGCACCAATTTGAAAGAACTCTGTACATGCCAAAATAATTGACAGAGCAATACATGAGATTGGCCGGATAGTTTCAGGGTGCCTAAAACCTACTCAAACTGACAAAAAAAAACATTATCGCCGTGGCAGTCCATGAAACTCGAAGAAGTATCGCATCAGAAATCGAAATTGTATACACTCTAATCTATGTATCATCAGGACAATGTTTTAGCAGGCTCCAATAAGAATGTAAAATTATTATTTGAGTACAATCTTGTATTGCTATTGTCAGTTAAGATTGACAAGTGACATCTTTAAAAAGCAAATTGTTTTATGTGCAGCTGGGCAAATCGGAGGCACCGAGACCCTACTGGCTCAAAAACATTAACATCGCGAGTTCGATACCTGATCATAGATATTTAGCCAATCCTATTTATCTGCCTACTATAATCTACGTTTTAGTGGGCAGACAGAGATACAGATCGATGGGTGGCTTAAGAACTTATGGAGTGGCCGACTGATCAATAAACTGATTAGAAAGAATAGAGATGGATAAATGAGACAACGCTGAACATTCGTTTATCGATTTATATATGCATATATATATATATATATATATATATATATATATATATATATACACACACATTCGTTATCGCCATGTACTGGAGTTACATACCTTTTTTTAAAGCACACTTACTATCGTCTGACAAGACGAAAAGAGCCAATAAATGAATATATGTGTATGTGTGTGTGTAGATATATGTATATATATGGTTCGGTCAGTTGACAAGCAAAACAGCAGATAATATCATTAAGAAAGCAATGCTATACAGATACATTGGATACAAAGCCAAGGGTAAACAAACACAAAAAGATGTATATCAAATAGCAAAAGCAGTGAAACTCCACATATACGAAGTACATACTAGGACCCGATCAAGAAACCTCTTCCTAACCTGACGCTGAAATTCACAAGCGGGACCAAATGGCAAAAAGAAATATATATATATATATATATATATATATATATATATATATATATATATAGAGAGAGAGAGAGAGAGAGAGAGAGAGAGAGAGAGAGAGAGAGCAGCCAAAGACGGATGTGACAAAAAGAAGAAATATGGTTGTCAGAGAAAGTTGGAAGTTCAGAGGTGACGTATTGAGAGATATGTGATTAAGACCTCGGGTGACAAGCGCTGTGTATTAATGTCACTTGGAGGGAGGTAACACGTCTGGAAGCTGAGAAGGGCAGAGAGTTGTCTCGAATCAGATGATCTGTAAACTCGAGTGCCAATCACTTCACTCTCTATTCCCTTGTTTTGAATGTATGATTTTCGAGTGCTAAAATATACGTGTCGTTATTATCTTTGTATATACTCTGATTATTTGCTGACCTCGGAGCTTCTCCGTGATTGTTTCCTTATCAAAACGTCTTCATTCTTATCTGCAACTATTCTGTGTTATTTATGCATCGTCGACACAAGCATTAACTACATGTATGGTGTACGTCTCACCCGAGTAGTTTCCACTTACAGAATCACACCACTGTTTCCTTTCTTACATGTTGTAAGAGACGACTAGATGTGTGCGTAGAATGGGCAATCTCATCATATATAAACTATTACTACGAAACCGTTCTGCAAAATTACCAGAATCAGACGTTTCTAAATGCTGGTTACAGTAAACAAAATGATGAGAATCAGACTTTTCTAAATATTGGTTATGATAAACAAAATTGCCAGAATAAAACTTCCCTAAATGCTGGCTATAGTAAACAAAATTACCAGAATCAGACGTTTCTAAATATTGGTTATAATAAACAAAATTGCCAGAATAAAACTTCCCTAAATGCTGGCTATAGCAAACAAAATTACCAGAATAAGACTTCCCTAAATACTGGCTATAGTAAACAGAATGACTAGAATAAGACTTCCCTAAATATTAGTTCCTTTAAAGAAAATGACCTTTCAAACTGCTGGTTTGATTAAAGAAAATGACCTTTCAAACTGCTGGTTTGATTAAAGAAAATGACCTTTCAAACTGCTAGTTTGATTAAAGAAAATGACCTTTCAAACTGCTGGTTTGATTAAAGAAAAGGACCTTTCAAACTGCTGGTTTGATTAAAGAAAAGGACCTTTCAAACTGCTGGTTTGATTAAAGAAAATGACCTTTCAAACTGCTGGTTTGATTAAAGAAAATGACCTTTCAAACTGCTGGTTTGATTAAAGAAAATGACCTTTCAAACTGCTGGTTTGATTAAAGAAAATGACCTTTCAAACTGCTGGTTTGATTAAAGAAAATGACCTTTCAAACTGCTGGTTTGATTAAATAAAATGACCTTTCAAACTGCTGGTTTGATTAAAGAAAATGACCTTTCAAACTGCTGGTTTGATTAAAGAAAAGGACCTTTCAAACTGCTGGTTTGATTAAAGAAAAGGACCTTTCAAACTGCTGGTTTGATTAAAGAAAATGCAGTGATAATGATGAGCAGGATTAGAAAGAAAATGATGTCTGCAAAATTGTTTGGATCAATCTTTCTCTATTAATCCGTATTCATTAACCAGCAAGAGTCAGCAATATGAGCTGGAAATCAACATCAAAAAGACTAAAGTTATGATGTTCACCAAAGAGAAAGAGTCCAAAAGCGTCCTTCCACATAAATGGAGATATTCTTGAACAAGTGTCAACTCATTTTGGCTGATGGTAAATGTGAAAGGGAGATCATTCATGGAATTGCAATGACCAGGAATACATTTAACACCATGAAAGATACACTTATGTCAAAGCAGATATCTCAGATCTTAAAAATGAGAATCATTAATTGCTATGTGCATTAAGTTGTATTGTTTGGAATAGAAACCTGGACACTGCCAAAGAAAATGAAAAACGTTTTGAAGCCTTTGAAATGTGAATATTCAGAAGACGTGGCCGAGTTTCTTGGAAAATTTAAAAAAACAAAAGTGATTCAGGAACAACTTTTGGTGGCACAAATACTTCTGAAAAAAATAAAAAACAGAAAGATAAAAGATGTTGGTGATGTCAAGCAGCATGATAATTATCTTACAGCTTATTTTGGAGGGCAGAGTAGAGGGCTAGAGAGCCAAAGGGCGACAGAGGTACAGATTGGCAGACAACAGTTTGACTGCGTGTACCTGCTTGGCGCTGACACAGACAGCTGGAGATCCATAACCGTCATCCTTCGTTATGCTAACGGCACATCATGATGATGATTATGATTGAGTACTTGGCCGAATGCTTCATCTTTTGTCTTACAGCGAGGAAAATAAACACCCTGCGGTAGTGCTAAGAATTCATGTCGCCTACCGCTTCACTGTCTTTTTTTGTTGTTTGTTATCTGACATGTATTTTATCAGCTTATGACCTGTTTGTCTGTACGATTGTTCGGGCAATTATGATTATCATCTGTAACAGGTATAGGTGCAGCTTGATATTTTCAGGTCAACATTTGAAAACGTGTATATATATATATATATATATATATATATATATATATATATATATATATATATATATATATATATATGTATAAATATATGTATGTATGTATGTATAAATATATGTATGTATGTATAAATATATGTATGTATGTATAAATATATGTATGTATGTATGTATAAATATATGTATGTATGTATAAATATATGTATGTATGTATAAATATATGTATGTATGTATGTATAAATATATGTATGTATGTATGTATAAATATATGTATGTATGTATATATGTATATATGTATGTATGTATGTATGTATGTATGTATGTATGTATGTATGTATGCATAGAAACAGCCCCAGTATTGAACAGTATTAAACTACATCAAAAGACAGCAACTAAAATAGTTTGGCCACATAACAAGTATCCACCACACATCATCCACCAACAAGCAATTCAACGGATTCAAGGCCAAATGCCGACCAGGAAAAAGGTGGTTTGCGGAAATATCTGGATGGCGAATCCTAGCGTGCATGAGTTAGACAGGAAAGCTCGCTCTATAGCTCTTCATAACGTGACACTGAAAGACAGACAGGAAGGCTCGCTCTATAGCTCACTTCGTAACGAGACGCTGAAAGACAAACAGGAAGGCTCGCTCTATAGCTCACTTCATTACTTGACGCTGAAAGACAGACAGGAAAGCTCTATAGCTCACTTCATTACTTGACGCTGAAAGACAGACAGGAAAGCTCTATAGCTCACTTCATTACGTGACACTGAAAGACAGACAGGAAGGCTCGCTCTATAGCTCACTTCATTACGTGACACTAAAAGACAGACAGGAAAGCTCTATAGCTCACTTCATTACATGACACTGAAAGACAGACAGGAAGGCTCGCTCTATAGCTCACTTCATTACGTGACACTGAAAGACAGACAGGAAGGCACTAAAGCTCACTTCATAACGTGACGCTGAAAGACAGACAGGAAAGCTCGCTCTATAGCTCAATTCATTACGAGACGCTTAAAGACAGACAGGAAAGCTCTATAGTTCACTTCAAAACGTGACGCTAAAAGACAGACAGGATAGCTCGCTCTATCTCTCACCTCATAAGGTGACCTTGAAACACATACAGGATAGCTCGCTCTATATCTAACTTCATAACCTGACGCTGAAAGACAGATAAGAATTAGCTGATAAAAGAAATAAAGAAGAATATATATTTATATATTCACACACATTTTCACATAAAAACTGTGAAGCGTGTCGCCTAGTCGACAGTAACCTGGTTTGTTAGACGGATTATATCGTGCTAGGATGCGAGCTCACGGACGGACAATACTATTTGGGCAGTGCTTTGTACCTGGTACAACTGCTCCTCAAATCGACCCGGTGTAAATTGATACCTGACGTACGAATTAGGGATGATAAAATCAGCAAAGAAGGGAACTGGCCATCCTACCTAAGACAGACTGCGGTTTAGTACATGAAGAGTTATCTTAATCCCCGACGGCAGTTGTTGCCATGATCTGACCCCCCCCCCCCCCCCCCAACCCTTATCTTCCTCCCTCTCTCTCTCTCTCTCTCTATATATATATATATATATATATAACCACAGATAAAATATAGATGTACACCTCAGAAACACATATAGTGCGCTTTGAACATTGAATGCGCATTTCTAAGGATTACTTCAAGTTACTAGGATTTGGTATTACAGAAAAAGATTCCGAATATCTTAGCCAGCGAAACAGACTCATTATGATTAGCTGATGGAAGCCATCGCGACAAAAAGGTTTATAATAAACGCCTGAAAGAAACAATACTTAGTTTAGTTTTGTTCTATGAGAAGAGAAAGGGATTGGAACGGTTAAAGGCAATGAAGAACCCTGGAATGTCAGACACAATGGCTCGTTAATGTGATAGAGGACGACAGAGATAGCTTGAGAAAGAGAAGGACAGGAAGACATATTTAGTAAGACAGACAAAAAGACAGAAAGAAAGAAAGGCAGAAACTAAGAAGAAAACAAAGAAAAATAAAGAAAGAAAGAGAAGTGTTCTAACGAAATAGAAAAGACGAGAGTCAACGATATAATTATTTACTCAGAAGGTTGTGAGGATATGTAATCGCCTACGCCAGTGGTCATTGTTTACGTAGAAACAGAGAACGCGGGCTATACAGTATAATGTGCCTCCACCAAAATATACCGAACGGATTTTGCTTCAAGAATTGTCAAGCCAATCTGTGTTCCATCTCACTGTATCAAGCAAGCCGTGAAAACACAAGCAGTTTGTTAGAGATGCCAATATAATCAGATTTGTGAGCACGTCTTTAATACATGTTATCTCAATTTGAGGACGGTCTGGCTGGTCTCTGTAATCCGTTTCAGGAATTCCATATTTCCGGATCATGCAGCACATTAGGAAACACAGTGTGCACAGACCAGCGCTCTCCGTTCTTAATTGCTTGGAGACGGGAACTCGCTGGCGACATATTACGGTTGATCTATGAATGTATTGACTGGAATACTGAGCACTTTGGTTTACACAAACTCTAGAAGCAGATATCTCATGACCTGATCACCTGCAGTGATAAAATTCACTCTGGAACACATTGGAACGTTTATGATAAACAATTTAGTTGCTTTCTCAAAACAGAAAGTTTGATCATATCAAACACTTAATGATTTTGTAGAGATGTCAGATATTTTTAATGACTTTCTTTTGACTGACCAAAAATTACCATATGTTTTCTAGACGAACGGTTCTTAACCTTTTCGTAACCGCGAACCATTTTGCTATGTCTTTTGTAACGGTCGAACGAAATTTGATCGGCATTTTTATAATAGTCTGAACGTTTTCTAAATGAACTTCTACTGTATTTGTCCATGTTTCTGTCTTTCATTTTTTAAATATCTTTCCATTGATAATTTGATTTGAAAGGTAAACGCCCATAACATTTACTCAAGCCTTCGCTGGCCCCCTGAGAGGAACTCGCGGGCTTGCAGACGACAGGTTAAGAACCGCTGTTCTATACCAATGTTTATGATAAAAGTTCCACAGAGTCGTTGAGAGGGGTTACAGAAGGAATATAAATGCGTGTTACGGTATATCATGTTAAGGATAACCGACATGGCGTCACTTTGAACACATCAAAGGCGTTTGTTTTTCAATCAGATTACAAAAAGTCTATGGTTACTGATGGTTTATGTAGCTCCCTGGTTGTGCATACCCCTCGTCTGTCCTCTGGCATGGTTGTTCCTTCAGACCTAGCTTGGACTCAAAACGTTTGTATTTTATGTATTACTGATTTATTGAATGCTTTGCCATAAGCTAACAGACATTCATTGAATACTTTCCAATTATTCTTATCTATCTATCCCTGTCCATCCCATGGCATACACACAATGAATGCTTACAAAGCCAGAATCTGTACCCTTTTTTAGCGTGGATTCCGAAAAAAAAACAGTTAGCACTCTTTAGTTTATCAAATTACAAATAACTAATTTAAGTTCGAAATTATTGTTGATAGCAATATTGCTTTTAAATTAACAAGCAGCCAAACAAATTGAAATCGATAGATTTGTTCGTGTCTTGTCCGTGGTTGTATGTGTATGTGTATCTGTGTTTGTCTGTGTGTGTCTGTATGTGTGTGTGCGCGCATCTGTGTTTGTCTGTGTTTGACTTGGTATGTCTATGTGTGTATGTATGTCTGTGGGTGTATGTGTATGTGTGTTGTTTGTGTTTGTCTGTGTGTTTGTATGTGTCTGTATCTGTCGGTTTGTGTGTTTATGTATGTGTGTATATATATATATATATGTGTCTGTGTGTATGTGTGTGTATGTGTGTATATGTGTTTCTGTATGTGTCTGTGTGTCTATATGTGTTGTGTGTGTTTGTGTTCGTCTGTGTGTGTCTATATGTGTGTGTGTACGTGTGTGTGTTTGTATGTGTGTCTATCTGTGTGTCTGTGTGTGTTTTTGGTGTGTGCCTCTGTGTGTGTTTCTGTCTGTGTTTGTGTTCAAATATTTGCGTCCATATTCTGCCCTCTGTTTTGTCTTCTGTGTAACCTAAAATAATGTACCTTTCTCACTACATCTGTCGTCATTAAAGTCTGCCCATGCAACAAGAATCGTCTATTTTACATACAATTTAACATTCTATGCCTCTCACATGTCTGTCCATAGTACAAAAAACAGCCCATTTCCAGTAAATCTTTATATTTTCTGTCTCTCACTGAAGACCTCTCTACAAAAATAAACTGCTTTCTGTGTTTCAGGATGAGAAAAACCAGATCATGACAACAAACGTGTGGCTTCGACAGGTGAGATACATATGTCAAGATTGTCTATGACATTACCAATAACCGCATAATACGATTGCAATACAATCTTTACTGATTCAGTGTTATTACCCTGCGCAAGATATCAAGATATTTCAATGTCAAACATGGCGTTTTGCCATAATAATAAAAACAGGCTGTTACAATAGACGCTGTTAGTGTTAGAGATTTCATTGTTTTGATATAGTACGGTATGTCGAATTATGTTATTGAAAATGGATATCACTGTACTCCAAGATGGCATACATGTACTCGAAGTTTGTAGACATCATTGTATGATGAATTAGCTTATTGTAGAATGAAATGACCAGTTCCTATCGTTTCTGGCTAATTGTAATTGTTCAGTTAACATTTGCAAAACTGGTTACACTGAGCGATGCATAGTCAGGACACGGATCAATTCAATGTTGAGCACACTAACTGATCTGCAATTAAGATATACAGTTTTAAAAGTCACTAAATATGTATTGTGCTGGATATAGGAATGTTAACGGTGATTTCCAAATCCCACCTTCCTTTAATTTCTATGAAATCAAACAGATCTTCTCATGAGAACTTGTTTGAGTTTACCTGTGCCCTTTCAAGCAGGACCGATCGGTAGTGGTTTGTGATGTTAACATTTTATCATATACAAACTTGTTATTTATTCGTACAGCTTTTATGCAACCAGATGCACGTGTGCGCAACCAATGTCATTTATAGCAGAATAAAACTAATTTCAGAATATGTTGCCGATTAGGTGCATTAAGTCACGCACATGTACTTCACTACTATTTTTGTTATATTGTAATCACTACAAACAAATCACAAAGCAAGCAAGGATGGTTCATGGTTCTAATCAATCACTCAAACATGCTGCTTGTCAGTGTGCTAAGAATACAATTTGATCATTTTAGTATTGTATATTAAGTCATACATACATACATACATACATACATACATACATATATACATACATACATACATACATACATACATACATACATACATACATACATACATACATACATACATACATACATACATACATACATACATACATACATACATACATACATACATACATACATACATACATACATACATACATACATACATACATATATGTACACATACACACATATATGAAGACACCATGAACATGTTCGATCTTAATAAACGGTAGGTTTATCACAAAGCTAGTCGTTATCTTGGTACATCCAGCGGCGTTTTCAGTTGTGGTGACTCAATGTGAAGTTGCTAATCACATGCACAACCCTCTCTATTCGACTTTTGTGACATGCTAAACATAGTGGATGCAGTTATCTTATTCTTTTCACGCGTGTACAAATTGACTGATACCTACACACATACACACGCCAACACGCCCATACGTCCACAAACACACATACATACATACACACACACACACACACACGTACACGCACACGCGCACGCACCCACCCCCCCCCCCCCACACACACACACACACAATACCCCAAACCCACCCCTCCCCCTCTCTCCCTCCCTCGCTCCATCCATCCATCCACCCAACCCTCCCTCCCTCCATCCATCCATCCATCCAACCCTCCCTCCTTCCCTCCCTCCCTCCCTCCCTCCCTCCCTCCATCCATCCATCCATCCATCCGTCTATCCCTCCCTCCCTCCCTCCCTCCCTCCATCCTTCCATCCATCCATCCATCCATCTACCCACCCACCCAACCAACCACCCAACCACCGATCCATCCATCCATCCATCCATCCATCCATACATACATACATACATACATACATACATACATACATACATACATACATACACATACCTGATCAGCGCATTGTCCATCATAATGATATAAATAATACCACTAAACGTATAATAGTTCAACATAATTATAGAAACCAAAACAAAAAATTATGAACAAAAACCCGTGCGGTGGATGGCCTTAGACCGAGCTAAGTGGTGGGAGTTTCTTGCAGCTCTGAAAGACGCAATCATGCCTAATGGTCAATGATTGTTTTGTCAATCATCGATGAAGCGTTTTAGAAGATGAAGAACTAACAGTGAATCCATACATCCTCTTGGTGAAAGGAACAACTTTCCCAAACTGAAGCCAGGTTCGATGTCTCATCGTCATGCAGCGTAACCTTTATAAACTATTTTTGCCGAGCAATGTTTTAATAACTAACTGTTGCATTAATGGGCCGATAACGTTTTCATGATGGTACAGACTGTTAACAGAAAGCCTAATAGACAGGACACGTAAAGTCTCACAAAGTCAGCCATAAAACTCTCGTCACGAAAAAAAATTGTTTCCTGAATCTATCGTCCCAGTGACGTGGCTGACAGGCCATATGTATCTGATACTTTATTTTAACAATTGTAAAGGTTTATTGCACGATTTATCATTCCTTCTCAATTCTGTAGAATTTTATTTGGATACAGAGTAAGGAAGCTCTGATAATCATACCATTGTTGTAGATATATGTATGTTATATTACTTGCACCTTTTTCTCTTTGTAATTTGTAACAATAGTTCCACGTGGTAGAGGTGCTAGATTTAATAGTCGTTATCTAAACGCTTCCCTCGATTTGGTTGTAAATGGTAACGTTGTTTAATGATAGGCAAGAAATAGTAGCGACGAAGGTATCTGACTAACCCTGGATATGGACAACCGGCGTGTAGTACGTTCAAGTCTCCAAGACTTTATCCCCAACAGCATCGTCTATACTGTGATATCGTTTCATTTGATCTTTTACGAGACATAATGTTAGAGTTAGCGTGAATATTAGACAGAAACAATATCATGTCTTCATTAGAAGACAGTTACTATGGGACATAACAAATACAAAATAGAATAGCTGTCGCAAAGAACAGATTTAGACCTACAGTGGATTATGGTCGACTGTCGGATCCCTGGAAACAAGAAAGCAGATACGCTCGCAAAAGCCGGAAGTGGCGGCACCCAAATTCCCCATCCACAGAGCTATAAAGAAGTAAAAACACTCATCAAACGATCTATGAGGACAGAATGGAGAGACCAGCACAAAGAATACAAGCCAGAAATTACAACATAGGCAAACTTGGCAGAGATGGGTAGACAAGTATCTTCAGACACAGAACGGGACATTGTAGACACAAGACCAACCTCCACAGAATCTGTCTCAGAGATATTGCCACATGCAATTGTTGAGCACCTTAGCAAACACAGAAAATATTCTACAAGAATGCCCTACCTATGCAGACCAAAGAGAGGCAGTCTGGCTCGAAAAGCTGTGGGGGACCAGCGAAAACCTGATTAAGCGCCCTTTGGCAGTAAGAAAGAATGTTTAACGAAAATTGAAAATGTGGCATAGTGAAGAAAATGGTAAGAAAATATATGAAAATCGATATGAAACCAGAAATCAATCTGATCTGATCTTATTCTAGGTATGTTGTTTCGATTGGCTGTATTATGTTATTAATATGTTCGGGACATTATATAGCAGTTACGTGTAAGTGGGACACATGCAAGTAATATCCGGAGATGTAAATGGGACACTCGAGTGGTGCCCGGAGATTTAACTGGGACACACACAAGTGGTGAACGGAGATTTAACTGGGACACACACAAGTGGTGAACGGAGATTTAACTGGGACACACACAAGTGGTGAACGGATATTTAACTGGGACACACACAAGTGGTGAACGGAGATTTAACTGGGACACACACAAGTGGTGAACGGAGATTTAACTGGGACACACACAAGTAATGTCCGGAGATGTAAGTGAGACACACGCAAGTAATGCCCGGAGATATAAGTGGGACACACGCAAGTAATGTCCAGAGATGTAAGTGAGACACACACAAGTAATGTCCGGAGATGTAAGTGAGACACACACAAGTAATGTCCGGAGATGTAAGTGAGACACACGCAAGTAATGCCCGGAGATGTAACTTGGACACACGCAAGTAATGTCCGGAGATGTAACTTGGACACACGCATGTAATGTCCGGAGAAGTAACTTGGACACACACAAGTAATTCCCGAAGATGTAAGGGGGACACACACGGGAGTGGTGTCCAGTCGGGACATGATACACTTAATATATGTGCGTAAGACACACACATAAGTGATAACCGGAAATGAAACTCAAGTGTCATTGTAGCCTTCTGATCATATCATAAAAGGTGACTAAAGAGGGCTGTGTTTAGAGCTAGAAGCCACATTATCTAGAACGAATTGCCACAGAAGCCACCACTATACGAGCACGTGAGTGCTTTGATTCATGCCGCTGTTTAGGTGCTCTCTCCATGAGTTATATATAATGAAAGGAAGAGAAGAAGAAGAAGAAGAAGAAGAAGACGAAGAAGAAGAAGAAGAAGAAGAAGAATGCACAAAAATCAATCAATGATTGGCAGTTAGTGACTGTCATTGAAGCCAGCCAATCAACAATTAAGAAACTGCTGAAACGTAGGACAAGTAGAAAGTAGTACCTACGATAACCAATGAGAAGTTTGAATAACCAGCTAGCAATCAACAGAAATAGATTGATCAATTATAGATATGTGCTGTGTGCATCGATGTCGATGGAGCTTGACATAGTATAGAACAAGAAGATATGGTTGCCTCCCCCGATTTTAGTAACATTTATTGTATTTTAAGGCTTTCTAACATGATTGTTATTTTATAAGAGCTAACAACAAACAAAACAAAAAATTAAAATTGTTCGAAATGAATCTAGAAATAATAAACAGAAAAGGAGTTTTTAGAATATAAATTTGATTTCGGTATGTTGCAGTGAAAGTTTGGACAGAGCATAGACCAGACAATTGAGAAATGGCAGTTGATACGAGTTGCTTATGAGATAAAGCAAGATCTTAATATCGAAAGCACCATCTAATTGCTCACCATCATCAAATTAGTGATTTCAAGTTATTGATGCTATGAGTTAATGCTGAGTTTTAGGATGCGAGGTACAAGGAATATTCGAAAGAAAGAAGAAGTAACATAAATGTTAAGCCGAAAGTTGAAAGAAACGACACAAAATGAAATAAACAAAACTAGATGTGCGTTAGTAAATAAACAAAACATGTAAATCAATGACGACACAACGTAAATGAAAAGAAAGGCGATCAATGAGTACTAAAGAAGATTTTCTTAGAACAAACAAAAATAGAAACAAACAAACAGAAACTAGAAGAAGCACAATTTACAATATCTGCATTCTGCTACTTAAGCCCTTTTAGGGTTTTGTAGCGGGAGATTGAGAATGAACGAAGCCAAGCCAAACTAACACTGACAGATCATAGTGCACAGAAATGAGTCATGCTTGTATATGTATTTATGTGTATGTGTGTGTGTGTGTGTGAGAGAGAGAGAGATAGGGAGAGAGAGGGGGGAAGCAGGTGCGTGAGTGTGTGTCTGTGTGGAAACTTAAGTGTGTGTATGATCATATATGTGTCTGTGAGTTCGCATGTATGTGTGTGTGTGTGTGTGTGTGTGTGTGTGTGTGTGCAAGTGTAGAGTTGTGTGTGACATCGTGTATATAAGTGGTAATTGCACGCATGTGCGTGTGTGTGTAGATGTGCTTATATATTAATGTGTGGGGGAAGGGAATCGGAAGTTTATGTTTGAGTGTGTGTGATTTAGTTGTGTTAGTGGGTATCTATGCTTATATGTGGGATCGTATGGATGCATGTGTCAATGAGCAAGTGCGTGTATTTGTGGTTGTGTATATGTGTGTGTGTGTGGGGGGGGGGGGGGGGGGGCATTTCTTTTAATCTGCGCATGAATACGCTTAAGTATTGCATATGCATACATGAGTATGATTGTACGAGCATGGACGTATGTGAGTATGATTGTTAGAACATGGACGTATGTGAGTATGATTGTTAGAACATGGACGTATGTGAGTATGATTGTACGAGCATGGACGTATGTGAGTATGATTATTATAATATGGACGTATGTAAGTGTGATCGTTAGAACATGGACGTATGTGAACGTGATTGTAAGAACGTGTGTATGTGAGTATGATTGTTAGACCATGAGAATACAGGAGTATGATTGTTAGACCATGAGAATACAGGAGTATGATTGTTAGACCATGAGAATACAGGAGTATAATTGTTAGAGCACGTGTGTATGTGAGTATGATTGTTAGAGCACTTGCGTATGTGAGTATGATTGTTAGAGCACTTGCGTATGTGAGTATGATTGTTAGAGCACTTGCGTATGTGAGTATGATTGTTAGAGCACGTGTGTATGTGAGTATGATTGTTAGAGCACTTGCGTATGTGAGTATGATTGTTAGAGCACTTGCGTATGTGAGTATGATTGTTAGAGCACGTGCGTATGTGAGTATGATTGTTAGAGCACTTGCGTATGTGAGTATGATTGTTAGAGCACTTGCGTATGTGAGTATGATTGTTAGAGCACGTGCGTATGTGAGTATGATTGTTAGAGCACTTGCGTATGTGAGTATGATTGTTAGAGCACTTGTGTATGTGAGTATGATTGTTAGAGCACTTGCGTATGTGAGTATGATTGTTAGAGCACGTGTGTATGTAAGTATGATTGTTAGAGCACTTGCGTATGTGAGTATGATTGTTAGAGCACTTGCGTATGTGAGTATGATTGTTAGAGCACTTGTGTATGTGAGTATGATTGTTAGAGCACTTGCGTATGTGAGTATGATTGTTAGAGCACGTGCGTATGTGAGTATGATTGTTAGAGCACGTGCGTATGTGAGTATGATTGTTAGAGCACGTGCGTATGTGAGTATGATTGTTAGAGCACTTGCGTATGTGAGTATGATTGTTAGAGCATGTGCGTATGTGAGTATGATTGTTAGAGCACTTGTGTATGTGAGTATGATTGTTAGAGCACGTGCGTATGTGAGTATGATTGTTAGAGCACGTGCGTATGTGAGTATGATTGTTAGAGCACGTGCGTATGTGAGTATGATTGTTAGAGCACGTGCGTATGTGAGTATGATTGTTAGAGCACTTGCGTATGTGAGTATGATTGTTAGAGCACGTGCGTATGTGAGTATGATTGTTAGAGCACGTGCGTATGTGAGTATGACTGTAAGAGCACCTGTGTAATTAATTAATTATGTGACTATGAATGTAATGGTATGTGTATGTGTGAGAGAGTTTGTATTTGAGCGTATATAGATAAATATATGTGTGTGTGTGTGTGTGTGCGTGCGTGCGTGTGTGTGTGCGCGCGCGCGCGTCAATCCAACTTTGAGACTATCAATTCTCTAGCTATTACAAACTATTATACAGAACATCGATCAAATCGTCATTATTTACATCCACCTGTGATATCGATAACATCATTCTGGAATGATCTGTGGTACTAAACATTCTGCTCGTGTGTCATGCTTCCATTAATATTTAAGGTGGCGCTGTATGTTATGCTAGCTTTTGCATGTGATTCATTAACAAAATTAAGATATGTTACTAGCTAACCTGCACATTCATCTAACACAGCACATGAGAAGTATGTACATAACATCTAATCACATAATACCGTTAGGTCTGTATGAGTAGATACCTTCTTTAAGTCAACTTTTTGGTCTGTATGACCATAGGTCATTGAGTCTGTGTGACCATAGACTTTATATACGTGATCCTTTTGGTCAGGTATGACCAGATACCTTCTATACGTCGAGGCTGATATCCGTCTAACCCATTCACACCTTTTTACTACAATAATGACTTCTTAAAATTCCGTATTAATGAGTCACTTCCAAAGCAATAAGGACGAATCAGTCGCAAGACAATAAGGACGAATCAGTCGCAAGACAATAAGGACGAATCAGTCGCAAGACAATAAGGATGAATCAGTTTAGAGACAATAAAGATGAGTCAGCCATAAGCGATAAAAACTGTCATACGACTTTATTCAAATTGCTGTAGTATTCGAGTGGTATTTTGTAGGTTGAGAACAACTACAGGCCGCTTCACAACTGCTGTTTATTTCGCTCCTAACAGGGAAACAAGCAATGCCTTACCGGGGATTCGATTTCTTGCAATCCTTGTCAGCAGACAGGTATAGAGCTGCCATGCTAAATGAGAGACGTAGCTGTTTGGTTAAATATTTTTTAAACGAGCCTTTGAACTTATTTGTGGTCTAGCCTTTGTTTTATAAAAGATCTCATATGACCACATAGTTCCATTGTTACTGTATAGCATGGTTAATAATACGTTCTAAGTTTTACAAATTAGACACCATTAACCGATGGAAGATTGAGATGGTATGCTCCTGAGGAGGTTTTTGCATGACCAATGTCTTTTTCCACTTGTACAGGAGTGGACAGACCGGAAGTTGACCTGGGAACGTTCAGAGTATGGGGGTGTGGATCATCTGTACGTCCCATCCGAGCACATTTGGCTTCCCGATATAGTTTTGTACAATAAGTAAGTGGCACGCCCACGGGTACTTGCTCAGAGACCGCCACGACCTATAGATTAGCCAAGGCACGAGTTTCAATGTCGTGATCTCTCGTACTTGTTTCATGTGGTGTTGTCTATTTGTTGTCATCACGATCTGTTGTGCTAGATTAGGTCAGAGTGTACTTGTATTGTCATAGCTTACGGGACTGCTCACATATGACATGCATTTCTTCTTGTTCTTCTTTTTCTTCTTCTTCTTTTTCTTCTTCTTCTCTTTCAGTTCAGTTACATTATAGGTCACCACTATTGTTAGCCTCCTTAAGAAATCCTGCGCCATAGCACCTAGTGACATTATCTGCAGCAATGTGATTTATACGATGCACAACCATTTAATAAAACGTTTATAAAATGCGTGGAAGTGCAGTGGCCCTATTCTTTCCTACCCAGTATTGTGTCACAGGATCCACTAGAGGCCAAATGCATTAAAGTACGGTAATCTATACCATATAGACATAATGTAAAAATGTATGGTCAAATAGGAATGTATATGTTTAAATGTGAATGTAAAACATTATAATTAGAATGTGAATGTATGCGCTAAAATGTTAATGTAAAATGTGAATGTATATGTTAAAATATTAATGTAACATGTTAGAATGTGAATGTAAAGTGATAGAATGTGAATGTATTTGTGAAGTAAATTATCTCAATCTAATGATTCCTACTCCCAGAAAACTCATTAATTCACTCGTTTGTTCCCATATCATATATGTCGCATTCTATCAGTTGCGTGGCAATTTCAGGGGCAAGTAACCCTTATTCCCCGGCCCCCACAATCCTCTTTGTGAACAATGAGAATACACACTGTCATTATAGTTATGTGAGCTCAGACTTTCTTTGTGATCGTTAACATTTGTTAAACTCTGGATGATGCTTGGAGTGTAGATGGTCAGGGTGTACAATGTCACGACTTGGAAAGTCTTCTAACCTAGATTGCGTAATACTACATTGCTAGTCGCCTCTGACGACATGCTTTGAGTGAGGTTGTGTTCATATTCTTGTCTTTGTGCCATATTAATTCCTTCCAAAATAATACGAATGTTACAGATTAGAATGAACATTTACAGAGTTAGAGATTTTAACTTAAGCTAAAATTACACGTACGTTGTTACGTTAGCAAAATATCATTTATACAACAATTAATTTTCTAAGAAACTGGCGTGTGGTTTTTGTATGGGAATGTTAAGTTAAAAGCACTCCATAGCTACTTCTGTTGGTGTTGTGGAGGTTGTGGGGGAGGGGGGGGGGGGGGGGGGGTTGAAGTATTAGATTCTATATCATTGAAGGTCTCAGCTGTTTTTTTTTTGGTAGGGTTTGCAGTTCCTATCCCCGCTACCTTGCCTTTCTGAAATGTAAAAAAGGCAGTTACCGTCCCATTTTATGGGATCGATATATGCTTGTACCCATTAAGCCACTGCACGACTGATTTGATGGTAATTGTAGCATATAGCACATAAAGAAGTTCCTCAAATAAGAAACATGTAAAACAGCTACTAATGTGTGAGTGTACATCAGCATTCGGAGATGGGAAACATACTTAGACAACAGGAACGAAGAAAGATAACAAGAGCAACCTAAAAACCACAGACATCAATTACAGGTAATGTTCAGCTTCGTAGTCACGGGTGGGGAGGGGGTGTATCAATTCGTCCATCTAGTCTGTGATGGTGTGGGATTCCTTAGACCTCAATCGCACTTTTTGTCAGAGATAATCATGGAGAGTTGTCGGGTAGGCCTCTCGGCCCTGTACTTGTACTATGATTACGCATTGCCGGCCATCCCCTTTTCTGAGTACAGCATTTTCAGTTGTCATACGATGAAAGTGCTTCCATAAAGTGATAGCGACCAAGAAGAGAGACCACGTGTGTTGTCCACATTGGCTAGCAGACCAATCAGTGTACAGTCAATGTTCATTCTTAGACAAAGTCAGCATTCAGCTGGTCATTAACCAAGTTGCAGTTAATCTCTGCCAAGTTGCAGTTAATCTCTGCCAAGTTGCAGTTAATCTCTGCCAAGTTGCAGTTAATCTCTGCCAAGTTGCAGTTAATCTCTGCCAAGTTGCAGTTAATCTCTGCCAAGTTGCAGTTAATCTCTGCCAAGTTGCAGTTTATCTCTGCTATTCACAATCTATTATTTCTTCTGCAAGATTCATCCTGGTGAATCTTCTCAAGTATTTCTTCTACCTTCTCTTCTTCTACCTTATCTTCTTCTTCTTCTTCTTGTACCTTCTCTTCTTCTTCTTCTTCTTCTTCGTTCATCCTCAGATCAAGGTTCCGGTTTCTCTTACAACGGACACCGTTGTTTGTAAGGCTGTTTCATCTCCATGAAGCTTTTGTCTCATATCTGTCTCACGGCGCCAGCATTCTTCTCTCTCTTCCTGCGTGAGCGTGCAGCTTTGCAGGATGTGTTCCACTGTCATGATATGTTTCCCACATGGGCACCTGTCATCTGTCCCAATCCTCATTTTGTTGTAAAGATGACCCTTGAGTCTGCTATTCTGCTATGCCCAGTTCTCAGTCTGAAGATGATGACTTGCTCTTCTCTAGTTCTTCTAGTCCTCTGAAGTATTTGTTTATTTAATCTCTTTAAAATCATTGTCTCCTCTCCTAGAAATCATCGTCTAATCTCATATCAATCCGTTAATCTTACAACAATCCATTTCATCTAAACAGCCATCCTAATTCAGATGTACAGTAATTGTAAAAAACTTGCGGGGTCATGTAATGCTGCTAAATTGTAACTTGGATAATTCGGTCTCTTCAAACTGTTTTCTTATCAAACTTGAATTGACATCAAAGTCTCATGAAATGAGTATGTTTATACTGTTCTAATAATCAAACATCAAGTAATGGTATAAAGACTAAAATTATTGGGAAAAACATAAACATCAAGTAATGGCGTACAGGTTCTTAAATCACTGAAATAATGAAACATTAAGTAAGTGTGTACCGACTCACAAATCACTGGAATAATGACACTGTTCTAGTAGACTGTTCTATTTGTGATAGCTCCTATGTCGTTGAAATAATGAAGGCGTGAATAACTGTTCCTATTTGTGAAAAGACTAGAGCAATAATAACAGACATGAATATATCTCGTTCATGAAACTGCAGGTACGTTTTTTTGTATTTGAACCGTGTGCATGTGAATGCGGTTTACAATTGCAGCATATAAATGTGCATTGACACTATCTGTTTGCATGCTATGCTGAGTACTTTCAAATTATAACTACTTGGAACATGTGTGCATGTTTGCATGTTTATTTTAATTAGATTAGTATCTTCTTCTTCGTTCGTTCTCAATCTCCCGCTACCAAGCCCTGAACGTTCTCAATCTCCCGCTACCAAGCCATGAACGTTCTCAATCTCCCGCTACCAAGCCCTGAGCGTTCTCAATTTCCCGCTACTAAGCCATTAAAAGGTGATTTGTAAGTAGCAGGATGTTGTCCGGATAACGGAATGCGTTTTTATAATTTGAAATCAAGAGATTGACACTTTCTTGGAAAATGCAATTGTAGGATGCTCCTACGCAGTTGGTAAAGTGAGCTTAACGGAAATACGCTATACAAACCGTGGCGTGTCTTCTGTTACAGATGAAACATTGGAGATGTATGGGGGTTCACATTCAATAACTAATGCTTAGTATCTTCAATATGCGCTTTTTTTCTGGAACATTCAAATTAGAAAAGTTAGAACAAGACAATACCTTCCTTACACGGGGAAGAGATGGGAAGATGGAAAAGTAATTAACAGGACTTTTAACATAGTTGGACGAAATTTTTGTGTTGCAAGCGGCCGTACTCCACCGTGGGTTGAAAAAACAATCAATGATACTTATGCATTCTGTACTTTAATTGAGGTCAAAAGGCAACGATCTGTCCTGAACAACCGTCAGCTCTTTACAGAACAATTAAACACCACGTGTAGTAGTTGTACAAGCTTGCCTATTATTGTTTGATATACAAATTTGAGCAAAAAGCCAAGCTTGCATGCATGACACTTCTGCACGATACATGTTTCTGCTATGAACTAAATGCACGGCGCGCGACTGCTCATTTAAATCGACTTATGTCCAGGATGGTTGTCCATCAGCGCCCTGGTATCTACTTATCCAAGTCTCTAACTATGAATACCTGATATTTCTGTGAAGGAATGGTGCGACTTAAACCTCAGGTGGATCCCACAAGAATATGAGGGCATGAACCAGATACTAATCCCTTCGCAGGATCTCTGGAGACCGGATGTGGTTCTTTTCAACAAGTGAGTCCGCACACTGAGTAGTTTATGGTTATAATATGTCCATGTATCACTTATTCTCCAGAACCTATGGATAAAGGGTCATTAGATGGTACGAGATGGTACGAGAGGGTACGAGATGGTATGAGACATTACGTAATTTAGGGAATAGTAGACAGGCACATTTATAATAGGACCACATATATAAGAAATGGCTTATATTTACATTTGGGAGAAAAGTCTTAGGATTCGACACTTGTTCATATAATTTCAGAAATTGATATGTGGTCAGAGAATTTTAGAACTTAACATGTGATCAGAGAATGGCAGGCAATTACTTACATATATGTGTGTGAGTGTGTGTGTGGGCGTGTGCGCGAGCGCGCTTATGTATGTGTCAGCAAGGAAATGTGTGACTGTGAGTAGATAAATACGACAAGTTGGTCGCCTGTGATCAGAAATAGTACAACGGTTGATTTAGACCATAGTAAATGTGTAAAGAAATTAAAGTTATTATGGTATGCTTCCATATAGATATACACATACACACACTTGGGAAGATAGGTGGCCTAGGAATTATTAGCTTGGCTTACAATACTAACGTACCAGATTGAAATCACGTGTGCTTAGACAGGGCATGTCGTGGCATATTTTCATACTATAGCCGCTTCTCCCAGTCGACCCAGCTGTAAATTGGTATCTGGCGAAGTTAAAGAAAGATTACGGAGCGTAAGGCAAGATATTTTTTAACAGCCCTCCTTGTGTGTGTGTGCATGTGTGTGTGTGCGCGCGCGCGTGTGAGTGTGTGTGTGTATGTGTATGTACATATATTTTATATATATATATATATATATATATATATATATATGTATATATATATATATATCAATGTATACATATATGTGTGTCTGCGTGCGTGCGCGCGCGCGCGCGCACATATGAGACGATTTAGGGGTATTTGTATTTTTTACAAACGTAGGAGTAAAGACAATGTCATTTATTATAAAATGCAATAGATTTGTACATTGTTACTCGTATATTATTATTATTATTATTATTATTATTATTATTATTATTATGTAGATCATTATTACATGCTGCAAATATTTAACCGGAGAATATGCCAATGAAAGGTATTTATATCCCGGTGATAACACTGTCTATATAAGCATACAAATAAAGTATGTTTAAATAGCAACAGAATGAAGGGTCTACGCATAGATGTGCATAATCAGTGTTTATATAGCATGGGGAATAAAAGGTTATATACACTGGGGAATAAATGGTTATATAGGCTGTGGAATAAAGGGCTATATAGGCTGGTGAATAAAGGGTTATATAGGCTGGGAAATAAATGGTTATATAGGCTGGGGAATAAAGGGTTTATAGGTTGGGGAATAAATGGTGATATAGGCTGAGGAATAAATGGTTATATAGGCTGGGGAATAAATGGTGATATAGGCTGGGGAATAAATGGTGATATAGGCTGGGGAATAAATGGTTATATAGGCTGAGGAATGGTGTTATTTTGCATAAGTACGGGAATTAAAGGTATTTATATCAAGTCATTCCTATCGAGCGTTTCCATTCATATCTGCGCGTGAAAATTGTGTTTTTAAATCCGGAAGGCATTAGTTTATAATAGTCCCATAAAAGGGGCACAGAAAAGCACTCCTATTACGCAGCTAGAGAAAACCGCAAATATTGAGCCCCTTGAATTAAGGAGAAAATGCAAATCCCTTACTCAGTTTGAAAAACTTAATGGCTACCTGATCATCCTCTACACCAGAAGTTCCAAGAGAGAACTAAAAACAAACTATTAAGGTGAAGCCCCATAACCACCTGGCCAGAGAAATCCACAGAAAGCATGCAGAAATCTCTTAAGTCGAAACCGAAAGGTGGGAAGTAACTATTTCAAAACCATGTATACGGAGCCAGGTCCGGTCCAAAATAATCTTGGAGATTCCTGGGATAACAAAGACAAGTGAGCAGTTAGCTAGAGAACATAGAAATCTCTTTCAGCAGCAGCTCAAAAGACAGTACCCTATCAACACATGTGTACACAGATGGGTCTGCCAGGGAGAGCGGTTAAAAGGGAGGCAGTGGAATATATATCGCACACTCCAAAGACGACATAGAAAATCACTCCATTCCAGCATGGAGTACCTGTACCAACGTAGATTCTTATCATTCAAAATTCAACTGCCAGGAAAATGGTCGTTCTAACAGACTCCATTAGCTCACTCCAAGCCATCTCAAGCCCAAAACAAAAGGGACTATGACAAGAAATAGAAATTCAGCATCGGATTGCTGTCCACCCCCAAAAAATTATCGTACTACAGTGGATCCAGGCACACTGTGGGATTCTTGGAACGAGAAAGCAGATGAGCTCGCAAAAGCCAGAAATAAAAAAAAATAAGCAAAGGCACTCATCAAACTATCCACGAGGACGGAATGGAGAGACCGGCACAAAGAAAACACGCCATAGAATGACAGCCTAAACCAGCTTGGCGGAGATGGGCAGGAAAAGATCTTTAGATTCAGAACGGGACATTGTAGACTCAAAGTATCTTGGAGACACCATCACGTGCGATTGTCAAGCACCCAGGCAAACACCAGAACATGTCCTGCAGGACTGTCATGCTTAAACCTACTTATACAGACCAAAGAGAGGCAGTTTGGAACGGGGGTGCGACCTTACTCGAAAAGCTGTGGGGGACCGACGAAGACATGAAACGCAGTCGCATTCGTGATCCTCTCCATGTTAGAAGAACAGCATCAGTGGATCGAAGAAGAAGAATTATATATGGAAAGCGCGCGAGAATTATGTATTTATATATGGAAAGCCGGGAAAAATTGTGTTTTCGTATGGGGAAGGCAAACATTTAACTCTACTTAACATCTTTATACTGGTTTAGAAGACTCTGCAGAGACTACATACAATCAGTTTCATTTACATTTCTTTGTTCTAAATGCCACGCGCATTCATTCAATTCTTAAATGCATTTATTGTACATTTATGTAGGCGTTATGTAGGCACGTGAAAATTGTGCATTTATACAGGGAATGCGTCAGTAGAGCTGGTCTCATATAAAATCCAGCTGTCTGAGATGAAGTTTTGGAGACTGTCATTTTACATAATTTGAGTTTTTCTCTGCTGTCATATATTCCTTTAACTGTAAGGAACGTAATCGTATAGAAGAGACTAGACTCTGACCGATCGCTATCGGGAAACGGGCCTGAAACATTAAAGGTAGTTGAGGGACATTCATGTACACATTTATTGAGTACCAAGTAATCATATGTAATAAATCAAATGTGTTCACTTTCAAAGAGAAATAATGCTTTATGAAAATGGGTGCAAGCATCGGTTTAAGAGATCGTCCGGCTGTCAGTCGGGAGGAAGTGTCAAGTTATTGATGTTGTTGTTTGCTAATGCCCACAATTAGTAGGTTACTCTTTTGCGCGCCCTGAAAAGGACGTTTAAGTGGCGGGTTGCAGTAGTTTTCCTCAAATCTCGAGCGTATTGTCGAAGGTGGACCGGCGTATTCCAGGCAGTTGTGCTATGCTTGGCTTCATTTGCGTGTTGCTCACTGCTACAGGGATCACATCGATCTCTCCCCCTCGTTAGCCAGGCTCCCATGAAAACAGCCCGTTTCCAGGGAGGGCTACTAGGAAGCCGAGGTGAGGGTCTTGGACAGTATCCTGATCAGTATATTTTGCCTGACCCTGACTAACATGTGTGATCAGTATATTTTGCCTGACCAGTCGTTAGTCTTCCTCCTCAGTTATTGATGTAAAACTGCCTGCAAGAGTACGCCAGCAAGGAGAGAGTCCCATGCAAAGCCCGTGACACGGAGACGGCACTTGATTCCACGATATCTGGAAATGTAGTGTAAACACACAGACAGCTGCACGGCGTGTTTACACAGAGCGGGAAAATGAAGCGCATTAAGCGCCACGTGCAATGAATGGAATTTATTCAGAATTGGGGAAATGAGAACTATTTGCACAGACATGGAAAAAAGAAGTAATATTCATACGCAGAGAATGAATATGGAAGTTATAGAGACATTGGACAACCAGAAGGACGGAATAGAACGGGTTGGTGGTCCGGAAAAGTGGGAGGGGGGGATAAAATATTGACATAATAAGAGCAGAGAGAATGATATGACGGAGGAGAGACGGTAGATATGTAGTATTTATTTAAACTAGGCCAGACATCCCTTGATAATGATGATCGAACGTGGAGGACACATATATATATATATATATATATATACTCACACACACACACACACACACACACGAGGCGTTTTCAAATGAAACCGGACCTAACTGCACCAAGTGAACATACGTTCGATGCACATGATGACGTCACTTCTGATGTAAACAGCACATACCAACCGTCAGGTTTGCAAAATGTCATTATCTTTCGACTCATAGTTTCCTCAGCAGACCGTTCAAAACATGGCGGGTATGATACGGAATCCGTCAAGAGTTGATCAGCGAGCGGTATTCGGTTTCTAACAGCTGAAGGATGTCGACCAGTTAACATTCATCGCAGAATGCAGGCAGTGTATGTGGACAAAAGTGTGGCGAACGTAAGATTTGACAACGGTAAATTTTGCATCAATTTTGCTAATGTCATTTTCTGACGCAACAATATGGGTCTGACATAGTCTCGGAAGACCTTTCGTCAACTCACGTCCTTCTTGAAACATCGTTGTCCAGTACTACACTGTTGTCTTCGACACACTTTTGTCGGAATGTAATGAAATTTGGCAAACTTGGCGGTTGGTATGTGCTAATTACATTATCGAACATGGACAATTACAATTGAACTTCAGCGAAGGATACATATCTTGGAGATGAGATGTTTCCGAAAACTTCTAAACGTCAAGTACAAAGATAGAGTTACAAATGAGGAAATTCGAGAAAGAATTACTGCAGCAATAGGGCCTTTTGAAGACCTCTTGGCAACTGTCAAAAGAAGGAAACTCGATTGGTTCAGTCACATATGGATATCAAATAGTCTTAATGGCAAATACATGCGGCCAAACGACAACCCAAACTAATTGGGAGTCACATTTGATCGGCGCATGACATGGAAAAGTCAGATCGAGAGAAACCGAATGAGAGCCAGACAAAGAATGGCAATCATGAGGAAACGTGCTGGCTGAAGCTGGGGAGCAGACGAAAGAATACTAAAGAAACTGTACACTGGAGGAGTGAGACCTGTTCTCGAGTATGGCATTGCGGCATGGACAACAGCAGCAGAGGCGAACTTTGATAAAATTAGCAAACTTCAAAACCAAGCCATAAGAGTTATAACAGGAGGCATGAAGTCAACGTCAATTGTAGAACTTGAAAAGATTATAAATCTGCAATCCATGACCGACAGAAGAGACTGCAGAGCCCAACAGCAAGCACAGAAACTCAGAAGACTGACATACCATCCAATGCATCAGAGACTAAATAGATTTGGAAATGGGAAGCTAAAGCGGAGAAACATTGTAGAAATAGCCAAAGCAAAGTTGAGCGAAGACCCTATGAACACCGTAATAATACCAAAAACCATCCCTACTGTACGCAAACCCACATGGAAGCAGCATATCATTCCGGAGGTGGTAGAAATATACCAGGTATTGGAAACAAGAATAGCCAGACTGAAAAAGAAAGAAGAGACATAACCCTAAGGTACATAACGGAAAACTACCCAAGCATGGACTGGACCCATGCATACACCGACGGTTCTGTAACAAACACAACACAGAACGGAGGGGCAGGGTATTCCTGAGCCTAACAAATGGTAGAAAAACCACTTTGTCAGTGGCAACTGGAAAATTCTCAAGCAATTTCAGAGCGGAGGCAGAGACACTGGGGGCTGCAGTAGAAGCAATGCTGACAGGCGAAAGCAATTAAAGCCAGATAGTTCTGTTTACAGATGCCCTGGTCGTAGTTACAGTACTAAAAAGCCAGAAAAATACTGAACTTAATGATTTAAGAGCAGTACTCTGTCAACTATGCCAGCAGGCCGCACCAAAAAAGAGTAGTGGTACAGTGGGTTCCATCCCACAGTAACATCCAAGACAACGAGGAGGCAGACAGACTGGCAAAAGAAGGTGCAAGATTACCACAACCAGATTCTAGTGTGACCTACCAAGAGCCCAAAAGGCTCATTAGGGCCAGATACATGGCCAAATGGGAACAGAACATACTGGCTACTCAAAAAATGATGCCTACTACCAGTTGAACAGAAGAGAGCAGATCGTGGTTTTCAGACTCCGCACAGGCCACAACAGAGGTACCACCTATTCTTCTTCTTCTTCTTCTTATTCTTCGTACGCAGTCAGACAGTAACCATTATTTTTTCGAAAAAAGCGGCGGTCATCCTGAGGCTGTCGCCACTGCCATAGAGCTTGTCTTGCTGTTCCACTGGTGATGGCCACATCTGCTCTCTCTGATTCTTGTATGTCGGGCAGTTCTGCAGCAGATGTTCAGCGGTCATTTTACCGGTACCGCACGGGCATTCGTCGGTACCACCTATCTTCAATTTGTTGAATAGGTGTACCACCTATAAACTGATTATACTTCAATAAACTGAAGATAGGTGGCACTGACGAATGTACTTTTGGTACAGGGAAAATGACTGCTGAACATCTGCTGCAAAACTGCCCGATATACGAGGACCAGAGAAAGCACATGTGGCCATCACCAGTGGCAACACTAGACAAGCTCTATGGCAGTGTCGACAGCCTCAGGATGACCGCTGCTTTCTTCGAACAAATACAGGTTGACGTCTGACAGCGTACGAAGAAGAAGAAGAAGAAATAGTATTGCAAATACGATCCTGCACGGAAAAGTCAAGGCAGACGACAAAGAGGCTGTCCCAAAAAGAGGTGAGAAGACAACATAAAAGAATGGACCAATCTCCAACCAAAAGAGGCACATGCAGTAGTCACCGACAGTGAAGGATGACATGGGGTTGTGAGGATATCTTCATGTATGCTTCAACGACCTCACTGGTTACGGGGTGACCTGACCTGAAAGAAAACTTAGACTATTTAAAATACTGGATTCCTAAAGAAAACTTCGATGTTTGAAATTATGGATTCCTAAAAAATACTAGGTCTGTTTACAATATTGGATTCCTAAAGAAAACTTCGACTACTTGAAATACTGAATATTTAAAGGAAACTAGAACTATTTCAAATATCGGACTCCAAACGAAAACTGCGACTGTCTCAAATTCTAAATTTCTTCAAAAAATTACGTCTTTTCGAATTACTGAATTTCTAAATAAACCTACATGAATTTCAAATAATGGATTACTAAATGCATTAACTATTCCAGAATTAAACCATGAATATTTGAAATGATTGGTACAGTGGATTACTAAGTATACATCACTAAGTATTTGAATTATGTAATATTTTATGAAAGAATCGAATCCTTCGAGTCAAAATGTTACAGAAAGATCCTCAGAATACCCTGGACAGAGAAAAGAACAAATGTAGACATTCGGCAAGAGTTGAGCATAGAGGAGAACTGGTTTATCAATTCCATTTTGGCTAGAAAATGCAAATACTTTGGTCACATCAAGAGACACAACGGTCTTGAGAGGACGGTGATGGAAGGTATGGTGCCAGGCAAAAGAGGAAGGGGTAGACCAAGAAGACGATGGCACCAAGATATCCAGGAGTGCCTGAGTATGACAGTGGCGGAAGCTGGAGTTTTGGCAAGGGAACGAGTTTCTTTCAGACAGACTGTGATGGGAGCGACGTTCTACAAAGGACATGCTACATGATGATGAATATTTTATGACGACTAAAAATAATGGAAATATTAAACATTTTTAAAACATTTGAAATACTGGATGATTACTTAATACAATTTTTAGAATTTAAAATACTAGAAAATTTGAGATTTTTAAAAACAACAATCAATCGAAATACTATAACTTATTTGTCGAAACCAGTATTTGAGATACCAGATAACTAAAACCCAAAAAAATGTAATCCTTGTGTTCATTCAGGAACATTTTGTGCCCTATGCCCTATGTGAGGTAGCCAAATGTTGTCTAAATTCATTTCTATATTTTGCCTTTAAGTACCATGCCGCAGGTTTCACTCCTGATGGCGGTGTTGCGGGTGGTCTCCTAGTGAAAGTAAGAGTGGTCTACACTTCATCGCTCGTTGAATAGCTTGGAGCCGCGCCATGTCACTTTTTCGTAGGTTCCATGTAGTGTGGCTGAAATGACCAGGCTGTTGTGTCCAATACACACATATTATTTGTTCCATTTCTACGCTCGATCCAACACACACATATTATCTGTTCCATTTCTACGCTCGATCCAACACACACATATTATCTGTTCCATTTCTACGCTCGATCCAACATACACATATTATCTGTTCCATTTCTACGCTCGATCCAACATACACATATTATCTGTTCCATTTCTACGCTCGATCCAACATACACATATTATCTGTTCCATTTCTACGCTCGATCCAACACACACATATTATCTGTTCCATTTCTACGCTCGATCCAACACACACATATTATCTGTTCCATTTCTACGCTCGATCCAACACACACATATTATCTGTTCCATTTCTACGCTCGATCCAACACACACATATTATCTGTTCCATTTCTACGCTCGATCCAACATACACATATTATCTGTTCCATTTCTACTCTCAATTCAACACACACATATTATCTGTTCCATTTCTACGCTCGGCCCAACACACACATATTTTCTGTTCCATTTCTACGCTCGATCCAACACACACATATTATCTGTTCCATTTCTACTCTCGATTCAACACATACATATTATCTGCTCTGTTTCTGCGTTTTGCCCTTTTCTGATTCTGTCACGTACTGTTATTCCCAATCTGTCCCATCCAATACACATACTATATGTTTGGTTTCTCCGTTTTGACAGTTATAAGTGTCTTGGCAGGTGTGAAGTACGGTAGATTTTCATTACTTTCCTTGGCTGAATTCCCCCACATATGTCCTATCAAATATACATACTACATGTTCTATGTCTCCACTGTGACTATATCTTCTTTTGTGATCCCACATCTGCCACCACCGGTGCACATGTTATCTGTTCTGATCATAAACGAGTCTGCATGTGATGATTACAGAGCAAACGTAATGCTGGTAATCTAATTCATCTAACGAGCTGTTCTAAAAGTTAATGAGGCTCACAGTTTCTGCTTGAACGAGTCACACGCCCTTCATAAATATGGACTGTTTCTAAGCACTCAAGTGTCGGCGATGAAACAGTATTTAGTAAGCACAAATGGAGACTGTTTTGGGTGTGGCTTCAATTTCACCCAACACTGGTGCTATACAAAATCGATATTCCGCGTACAATTTTTGGTAAAATCACATCATTAGCCGTTTTTATTTACACGGGAATGGACACACCCACGACTTCTGACATATGGCAAGCGGTGTTTGAAGCATAATTTAGTGAAACTGGTATAGCATATATTTATGTTAAGTATAATAATCAAATACATTTTATATTCTGACATGTAAAGAAACAATATTTTCTTGACATTTATGACGAGGGACATGGTGAACGAGAATGGTATTACAGGACGGATAACATCTAGATAAGGTGCGCTGGCTTCGCATCTGAGTGGTCCTGGGTTCATTCCCCAGTTGAGGCGGTAATGTTTTTTTCAGACTGCAATGGCTGCCGGGTCGACTCAGGTTGACCCAGGTCGACCCGGGTAGACTTAAATGGGTACCGGTTCAGTCCGGGAAGTAAAAGCGGCGAGGGAGATGAGATGGCTACCGCCCTCATATAGCCGAGCCTTTGAAATGTGAGATCGCTAACACCTCACACCCCTACGGCAGTAATGCTATGGGATACTTTACTTTACTTTTTTAGTGTGTGTACCACATATACAAGATATAGGAAAGGTGTTGAAGCTTCATTAAAGATGGCACACACAACCGAGATGGCATAATCTATGTTTTGTTGTGATACTAAAGTCTAAATTAAAAGAATTATAATCTCCGAGTCAGGGCAGGGAAATGTAAAGAAAGTATTTTTGTATCCTCATTGAACACAAAGCGATATTTCAGAAGCGATGATTAGTTCTAATTTGTTTCTGTTGTTTGTTGTGTTTGTTTCATCGCTACAAGCAGACTAAGTTTAACTAGCTGTTTAATTACCTGTTTAACTAGCTGTTTCCAGTATTTCAGTGAAGAATTAATACAAGCAACAAACTGTACAGGTGGTAGTGTAGCCTAAACAAATTCAGCAAGCTAGTAACATATACGCAGCACAATATTCATTCACACCAACACAGATGCGTTCATTGTTAACTGTAGTGGCGATACCGCATGACAACCGACCAGTTTATCGATTACTATTCAACCAATGATTGAACATATATTTTGAATGAATGTCTTGTCATTTGTCACATTCCGTGTGGTTTTATGTGATGTATTTCTAAGCTTGCGTGCTTTCAATGTTTCACATATGCAAAGTGTGCGCTGTTTTAACTACTTAATTAAGAAAAAGGAACCAATGTATGGTTACTGAACTGAATATGTATTATTGATTTTTAAAATACGTATTATCTTATATGTTTGAATCAACATTGCAGATGCAACTGATTGTAATCGTACAGTAGGGGATTGGTCAGTACAAGCAATCTTTCATTGCCCACATATAATCTTTAACTAACCCAGTAATCTTTAATTATCTCAGGAGATCTTTAATGACTATAGTAATCTTTAATTGCTCCAAGTAATATTTAATTGCCACAAGTAAACTTTAATTGCCCCAAGCAAACTTTAATTGCCCCAAGCAATCTTTAACTGCGAAGTAATAACATTTCTTCAAGTAATCTGTATTTTTCCAAAGTTTATGTGTTAATTTGAACATGTAAACACTTTAGAAGTGTACGACCTATACATACATCATCTTGTTTTGTTTCTTGAAGTTTAAGGAAGTCATTGATTACATACTCTTTTGTTTATATTTGAGCTGTGGAAACTCTTTCTTTGCGTGTATCATGGGCATCTTCTGCAGACGAAAGGATATGGCCACTTTACCTCTATGAATGTGGTTAAAGGTGTCTAAAGAGTGTTGTGCGTGGAGTTATCAAACACAACGATGTCAACCAAATTGCTGCAAAAATGAGAAAAAAAACCAGGAGCATAGCACGTGCTTTGACCCAGGCTTCCTGTAAGGCGCCATCTATAGTGGTACTCCTATACTTCACAAAAATTGAAATGAAAATTAAAAATATAGAGCAGCCTGAATTGATGGTGCTGTCATGTTACTGGAACCTGGATTTATAGTGTTGTCATGTTACTGAAACCTGAATTTATAGTGTTGCCATGTTACTGGAACCTGGATTTATAGTGCTCTAATGTTACTGGAACATGAAGTTATTGTGCTGTCGTGTTATTGAAACTTGAATTTACCCATGAAGCTGTTGTTTTTACTGGAACCTTAATTCATGTAGCTGTCATGTTACTTGAACCTAAAGTTATGGTGCTGTTATGTTACTGGAACCTGAAGTTATGTTATTGTCGTGTTATTGGAACCTGAATTTATGGAGCAGTTTTTTAACTTGAACATGAAGTTATGTTGCGGTTGTGTACCTCAAATCTGAATTTATGGTGCTGTCATGTTACATGAACCTGAATTTATGTTGCTGTCGTGTTACGGAAACCTGAATTTATGTTGCTGTCGTGTTACTGGAACCTGAAGTTGTGTTGCTGTCGTGTTACTGGAACCTGACGTTATGTTGCTTTCATATTACTGGAACCTGAAGTTATGTTGCTGTCGTGTTACTGGAACGTGAAGTTATGTTGCTGTCGTGTTATTGGAACCTAAAGCTATGTTGCTGTCGTGTTACTGGAACCTGAAGTTATGTTGCTGTCGTGTTATTAGAACCTGAAGTAAAGTTGCTGTCATGTTACTGGAACCTGAAGTTATGTTGCTGTCGTGTTATTAGAACCTGACGTAAAGTTGCTGTCATGTTACTGGAACCTGAAGTTATGTTGCTGTATGTTACTGGAAGCTGAAGTTATTGGGCTGTCATGTTACTGGAACCTGAAGTTATTGTGCTGCCGTGTTACTTGAACCTGAATTTACCAAAGAAGCTGTCGTGCTGCTGAAACCTGACGTTACCTGACGTTACTTTTTCTGTCCCCAGCCTACCATAAATACATCGGTTGTTTGCTACCATGGTTGTATCCCATATGAAAGCTGTCTTATTAGACCATCCAGCCTTTTCTGCTAAAATCGATTCATTTTAAAGAACGCAAGCTGTTTTCGTTTATGTATCGAACATTTCTAAGCAGATTATCAATTCCTTTATAATTGGTTAATTTAGGTAGGCAATTAACTGCTGACATTGTGACCTTCATAACTTGGCTCTCGTCTACTTACAGCGCAGACGGTAACTATGAGGTCACACTGATGACAAAGGCCACTTTACATTACAACGGCCAGGTCGTTTGGGAACCGCCAGCGATCTACAAGAGTTCCTGTACCATAGACGTGGAATTCTTTCCCTTTGATGAACAACGGTAGGTTCAGATATGGTGAGGCTGTTAGTGGAAGTTAGCAATTGTGCTGCTCTTGTGTGGACTTGTGTACTGGTTTACTTTTGTACTGTCTAACAATCTCAAATCCGATGAGAAAACGATAAAGGTAGATAAATAGCTTAGGCTGTCGTCGGATACGAAGTGTTTAGTTGCGTCATTGTGCTAGTCTGAGAGTATTTGTGAGGTGTAGTGACTGGTTCCTTTCCTAGCTGCCTGACCTTCGGTAACAGTAAGTCATGAATCCACTTACAACTGGTCAGAAACGACCGCGTCCCTACTGGTTGATCAAACCCAAACACCATGCCGTAGGAAGCAATAACTCTAACCAAAATGAAGTGCCGTTCCCATATCAACGACTACAAATATAGAATGTCCAACATCCATTTTGTGTTTTTCCTTGTTGGAATAGACTGGCCGAGTTGGCGCTTGTCACTCACATCAGAGCTGTTGTATTCTTGGTCAAGCATTGGCACGCTCCAATGTGCCAGATGAAAATAGTTAGCGGGCATATAGTTTGCGAATACACATCAGCGGGGAATTAGATTGGTAAACTCCATCCAACTTCGTCTTAGTCTTCTTAGTCTTAGTCTACCTTTACTTCTACAGTGACAGATGTCCTTGTGCAGGTCCCATCTCTGGCGTATGGTGGATTTAGCGAAGAGGTGGAATTCCTGCTTAGTGGGCTATGCTTGTACTTCTTAGTACTCCGCTGCATCGGGACAAGTGCCGTGGAGGGTGGTTAAACCAAAGTGCGAGTCCATCTTATATACTCAAAGACTAGAGCAAAGTAGACACGCAGTCTGTTAGGCGCCATCTATACTGCTTTTAACAAACCACATAACGATGGCCGGCGTTATGCCATGTCACACAGTTAGTCGCCTCTTACGACATGCTCTCTGTGAGGCAGTGGTGCTATTCTTATCCTTGTTATACACAAAGACCCGGGTAGACCACTCTGGACCATCCAACTCTGGTGTTATATTCAAGCATCTGTTGATCTTCCAACTTGGTCTGTCTTCAATCTTTCTTTTTATTAGTTGTTCGCCGTTTCATACGCCATAGTTTCGACATTTGTTTTCAAAATATTGATTCCATGTTTTGATTATTATTATTTAGTTTAGTGTTACCTGGGCCCATCAGGGAAACAAAGAATAGTATCATTGTAATCTGCCAGGTATGATGTAATACGACTAAGGAAGGTTGGGCATGGGGCTGGCTATATTAACATGTAGATACTTTAAGCCACAAAAACTTCAAAGATATCACCATGTCCACGTTTAGCATGTATTTGTTAAGGTCATATTCCCCACAGAGGGTTGACTATGTTGCCATTGATTCACTCATCTCATTATAGTATTCCGATTGTAATTTCCAGTTATTTAATTGTCAGTGTTTCTCTGATATCAGCTATTACCTAAATTTACAAAAGTTACGCTATTTGTTAGACATGGACTGCCTTTGGTCGAATAAGATCGAATGAGATCGAATAAGTCATCAACAACATTGTTCGCATCCACGCCTACATTCTTGCACACCGCTAAAAAACACGTCATCTGAGAAAGAACTGCTGCAGTATTCTGTCCTCGTGTTATATATCCTGTTGCATTGTCCTACAACAGATCATACCTTCGGGGATAAAGTGTTAGAGCCTTAATTGTATTAGCTTGTATATCATCTTGTATCTGCATCGTCTTCTTTACATGTAAGGGAGGTACAAGTTTGCGGACTATACTAGGTCTAGACTGGAAATCGAACCTTGCCCCTATGTCACGAAGGGCAAGCACTTTAACCTCTGTGTCCCTAAAGTAGCATATAATAATATTACTGAACGTATTTTAAGTATACTGTTTATTGAACCTGTTACGATTTTAGAATTTCCAGAAAGTAAGAGGATTCTTTGAAGGTCTTCCTTGCTGCCTCAGATTATGCTACAGACTTGGACAACTGCCAGAGAATGTTCGGATGATGAAAGCACATCTTTTAGAAGGACACAATCATTAAGGCACACATTTTGAATGGGTTTTCCAAGATCAAAAGTGGTGCGAACTCCATTGCTGGTTCTGGCGTCAATAAACGAACAAAACTGATCCAAATGTGAATCGCGTTAAAGTACTTGTCATCCAAAACTGGAGAGCCAACTATTTAAAAATGTAAACCAGCTCTTCTTTACTGTTGCATTTACTTGTTTTCATTTCACACAATCGTGATGCTAAACGACGTGAGACCCTAAATTTATGCCGAGGTTTTTGCTTTCTCTTTTCATAAGAACATAGGGCTGCAAAACTCAAATTCCATAAATTATGTTTTGGTTCGTCTAACTGAACAACGGACAAATGTGTATGAGTTGCGTGGGTTTCTTATTTTTTTGCTAAATGTGTTTCCTTTCAACACTTTTATTTCATATTTAGGTCTTATTTGAGCGCAGATTTGGTTAAATAGTTTCATCTATATATAAAGGGGAATTTAATCTATCTCTACTCTTTCTTTCTCTCTCTCTCTCCCTCCCTATCTATCTCGTCTTAATCTCCACCCCAAGTTGTGTTTATATATATATATATATATATATATATATATATATATATATATTTATCTGTATATATGAATTGCTCTTGGATCCTCAGCTGGACTAGGGTATTGATCCCAGTTATACTAGAATTCTTGCTAACCTAGCTGCTACTCGAAATGTACGAAAACATTCCACCCATTCCAAAGACCAGATATAATATCCATCCCCCACAGGAAACAAAACCGCTCCCACGTTGGAATTACAAACGAGCCGACTGGGACAGATTTGCAATCCTGACAGATGGGCTGTGTGAAACCATCAACACACGAAACACCAAAATGAAGCCCATGGTAGAGAGCCTAAGCAAGGCAATAATGCAAGCCGCCACTGAAACCATCCCAAGAGGAGCTAGGAAAAACTATAAGCCCTACTGGAATGATGAGTTGCAGAAAGTGGAAGATGCAGTAACAAATGCTAGGAACATGGCAGAGCGAGAAAAATCCATGGAGGCAAACATCGCCCTCAAAGCCGCCGCGGCGAAGTACAAACACACTCTCAAGCAAACAGCAAGAGAAAGCTGGAAAAATAAAACGGAAAGTCTAAACCTGGACAAAGACGGGAACAAGCTATGGAAGCTAGTCAGAGCCATGAACGACGAAACCCCGTCAAATAAACAAATTACCATCAAGCAGGGCGAGAACTTGATCACAGGTAAGAAAGCCGCAAACGCCTTTGTCGATCACTATTCCAGAGCAAACCACATCGAGGTCCCTGCAGATAAGCATACAGACATTAGCGAAGAACTAAAGGGACACGAAAACATGAATACGGCTCCTGAAGAGCACATGATGGCCAAACTAACAATGCGCGAAATGGAAGAGGCTATGAGAACACTAAAGAAAAGGAAATCTCCCGGAAAAGACGGGATAACAAACGAAATGCTGATGGGGCTGGGCCAAACAGCGAAGAAGAAACTGCTATCGGTTCTGAACCAAAGCTGGAAAAGGGGAATTGTACCACAGGCATGGAAAGATGCAATACTGGTACCAGTACCAAAAACAGGAAAGGACAAAACAGATCCAAATGGATACAGGCCCATAAGCCTACTGAGCTGTGTCGGCAAGCTGATGGAACGGATGATAAACACCAGACTGATGTGGCATCTGGAAGAAAAACGAATACTAATTCCACAGCAAGCCGGCTTTAGACAGCACAGATCCACTGAGGACCAGGTCATCCTCATAGCCCAAGAGATAGAAGATGCCTACCAGGCACAGAAACACACAGTAGCTGTTTTGGTGGATCTGGAAAAGGCATTTGACAAAGTCTGGAAAGATGGACTTAGAGTCAAGCTAAGAAGAAGTGATGTCTGTGGGAAGATGTACAAGTGGATCAACCACTACCTCAAACAAAGAACGGCCAGAGTCCAAGTACAAGGGCAGATGAGCAAAAAGGTGACACTCGAGCAGGGAGTACCCCAAGGGGGAGTATTGTCACCCACACTCTTCCTGGTATATATAAACGATATTACAGAGAATATACCAAGAAGAGTCCATAGCTCAATGTTTGCAGACGATCTGGCTATGTGGACCTCTGAAAAGAATCTCACCATAGCAAGAAATCGGATGCAGACGGCCCTAATATCGCTGGAAGAGTGGGCGAACTCATGGCTGGTCAAAATAAACGAGGAGAAAACAACATGCACAATATTCTCGCTTTCATTAAAACCCCAAAGTACCAAATTAAGTCTAAATGGCAAAATCCTGCAGCGAAACGACAATCCAACCTATCTGGGAGTCACATTTGATCAGCGCATGACATGGAAAAGTCAGATTGAGAGAAACCGAATGAAAGCCAGAGAAAGAATGGCAATCATGAGGAAACTTGCTGGCACAAGCTGGGGAGCAGACGAAGGCATACTAAAGAAACTGTACACTGGAAGAGTGAGACCAGTTCTCGAGTATGGCATTGCGGCATGGACAACAGCAGCGAAGGCGAACTTCGATAAAGTTAACAAACTTCAAAACCAAGCCATGAGAATTATAACAGGTGGCATGAAGTCAACGCCAATTGTAGAACTTGAAAAGATTACAAAACTGCAATCCATGACCGATAGAAGAGACTGCAGAGCCCAGCTGCAGTCAGAGAAACTCCGAAGACTGACGGACCATCCAATGTACCAGAGACTAAACAATTTGGGAAATGGGAAACTAAAGCGGAGAAACTTTGCAGAAATAGCCAAAGCAAAGATGCACGAAGATCCCATAAACACACTAACAACACCAAAACCCATCACTACTGTACGAAAACCTACCTGGAGGCAGGATATATTTCCAGAGGTGGTAGAAAATATACCAGGTATTGCAAACAAAAACTGCCAGACTGAAAAAGAAAGGAGAGACACTACCCTAAGCTTCATAACGAAAAGCTACCCAAGCATGGACTGGACCCATGCATACACCGACGGTTCTGTAACAAACACTACACAGAACGGAGGGGCAGGAGTATTCCTGAACCTACCAAATGGCAGAAAAATAACACTGTCATTCGCTACTGGTAAGTACACAAGCAATTTCAGAGCGGAGGCAGAGGCACTGAGGGCGGCAGTGGAAGAAATGGTGACACACAGTGAAAATGAGAGCCATATAGTCCTGCTGACAGATGCTCTCGCCGTAGTCACAGCGCTAAAAAGCCAGAAAAACACTGAGCTTAATGACTTAAGAGCAGCACTCTGCAAACTGTGCCAGCAGTCCGCACCAAAAAGGGTAGTGGTACAGTGGGTTCCGTCACACTGCAACATCCAAGGCAACGAGGAGGCAGACAGACTGGCAAAAGAAGGTGCAAGACTACCACAAACAGATACCAGTATGACGTACGAAGAGTCAAAACGGCTTATCAAAGCCAGATACATGACCAAATGGGAAACCGAACATACTGGTTACACCAAAAACGATGCCTATTACCAGTTGAACCGAAGAGAGCAGGTCATTGTCTTCAGACTTCGCACTGGTCACAATAGACTGAGGTACCACCTATTCAACAAATTGAAGATAGGGTGTACCGACGAATGCCCGTGCGGTACTGGTAAAATGACCACTGAACATCTGCTGCAGAACTGCCCGACATACGAGGATCAGAGAGAGCAGATGTGGCCATTACCAGTGGAACTGCAAGACAAGCTCTATGGCAGTGGCGAGAGCCTCAGGATGACCGCCGCTTTTTTCGAAAAAATAATGGTTACTGTCTGACTGTGTACGCAGAAGAAGAGAATAACAAGAAGAAGAAGTATCCATCCATCCAATCCAAGGGAATAATATCTCACCAAGCCAATTTTCCACATACCTGGAATCCAGCATCAGCAAATGAGGCTGGACCATATTAGGTATCGAGATAAATGGCAAACGACTTCATAATCTCTGCCTCGCAGATAACATAGTGTTCAGCACAGAAGCAGCCAAAGATCCCAACCAAATGGTAGATATGTTTCATAAAGTAGAGAGAAATACGGGTCTCTAGATGAACACATTCAAGACAAGAGTCATGCGTTACCGTTTCGTTACCAATGGTCCATTCATCCCCGAAGGTGAGAGTCGGGTGAAGGTGGGAGAGTATATCAACCTGGGATGCCTATTGAACATGCAGAACGACCTAAACCAAGAAATAACAAGTCGTTGCTACGGATGGACGGTTTACTCGTCCATAAAGACGCATTAGAACATACCAACGATCAGAGTCTGCATGTCTCCCTCTTCAACTCCATAGTTCTCTCTGCAAAGTGTTCTGTCGGAGAAAGTAGTTCACTTATAAAAGTAATGGAGTCCAAACTCAGAATGACCCAAGCCTCCCTCGAGAGACATATAATCGGTATCACACTCCACAACCAACGTTTGAAAGGTCTTCACAACACTGACTTACGTAATATGTCATTGGTGAATGATGCAGGTACCCACGCAGACAAGGTAAAGCTGGTCACCTGCTTTGGAGCACTAATGACTGCTGAATCATATCGAAAGTTGTCTGGTACACACGAGACAGACAACGACTATGGGGAAGACGAACGACGGGCGGGCCGTAACCCTTGACCTCCATGATCCTACAGATGGGAAAAATCGCCCACTGGTTCTCCCTGGGTCAAGATATATGACAATTAAAACGAAGTTGAGACCCGCAGTGGCGTAACAGCAACTGAGAGACGGGTCGTCCATTAATCCAATAATATATGTATATATATATATATATATATATATATATATATATATATATATATATATATATATATATATATATCACATAAACACGCGAGCACACATCAAAGATAGCTCCAAACAGCGCTGCTGCATTCAACCACTCACAATTCATGCCTAGGGTGAACTGAATGATGTGGTATACTAGAACTGGTTCATTTATTGTCACTACGCATCTCTCGATAAACTGATGTTCATTCAGCCTGCTAACGGGACACTTCTGGTTTGATATTGAAGAATGTAGTGTGATTATGTCCATGACGCGAGTACAAGCTAACTTCATTTCAGAAAGGTCTAATTTCATCATGTTATTTCAGTACAATTTGTTGAAACGCTAGCTTTCCAATTTTATGGAATTAATTCGCTAGAATTTTGCTCAGCTCCTGTGAAAGTAGTTGGAATACGTGATTCTTCTTCGTCGTTCGTCCTAAAAATAACGTTGTGACGTTATGTCATAGTTTACATCGGTTCTTCGATATCTGCGCATTTCAGCCCGAGACATCGGATTTCAGCTTACATTTTTAGGTACCTGGTTTACCTTTCGCCCGTGATCTCTATTCTCTTAGACTATACAACTGTAACCTCCTGCCAGGGCCGCAGCTTACTTTCGCCCGTGATCTCTATTCTCTTAGACTATACAACTGTAACCTCTTGCCAGGGCCGCAGCTTACTTTCGATAGTGATCTCTATTCTCTTAGACCACACAACTGTAACCTCCTGCCAGGGCCGCAGCTTACTTTCGCCCGTGATCTCTATTCTCTTAGACTACACACCTGTAGCCTCCTGCCAGGGCCGCAGCTTAGAGGCCGAACAGGGTCTTAGTCAGCTGTGTTTCGTGGACCGCTATGTAAAAAGGCTGCTGTTAGTTCAGTTGCGGTTGCATCTTCAACCCCAGTACACGTGATCGGGTTTAGTTAAAGTAAAATTTGACACACCTTGTGAAGTTCACAATCAATTCTCTTCACAAGCGGTCTTTCACGACTTCAGACCTAATATATGTTCCCGTACAGTTTGCTATGCTATCCCTAATATGTACTACGTGTCTTTCTCAGTGTTTTCTTTCCTTTATCTATTCCGTTATGATTATGTTGTCTATCAAATTCGACCTCCTTTTTGAATATGTGCGCAATAATGATTGTAGTTTTCTTCATGTTATAGTTCCAGATGATCCTCGTTAAATATCGTCTTCTTGTTATTTGCGGATGGTGGGAACTAAAGCTAATAAAAGCAAGTTAATAATATCTACATTAGGCATGTTCCATTTGCATCACTAATATCTGAACTGATCATAAATAATAATATAACAACCATCCTTACAGTGAGTTCATCATCAAAGTGTGTCATGCCTCGTGACGTTGGCAATTAACTTCCTGAATTAATATATGTCATTTTATCATTTCAACATTTAATATCGCCTTTGGTTTCCAATAATCTTGTCATGACATCCCAGTGCTTTCCCATGTGCCTTTATCTAATGATGTGTTCACTGTCTTTTTTCATGAGGTGTCTCCAATAACAGCTGGTATTAATCGTATTATGTGTGTGTTCCGTTATTCCCAGCACTAATCGTATCCTTTCCTCGCAGTACTTTCTCTGATTTCGAGCTTACCAAACGAAACTAACTTGTAAGCGTGTAGAATGTTTTCCGTCCCTTGCCAAACCAACGAATCATTATATGAATTTGAACCTAGCGTATCAGCCAAAGATAGAAGCACACAATGAAAGAGAAACTCGTCGGGTGCTACAGGGGCACCAGAAACACACCCTGAGACTCTGCTAATGATATTTGTTTTATTGTTCTTGCATTCGTCCTGAAAGATACCATGTGTCGTAGTTTATAGCGAGGCTGTGCACCTTTCGACCATACCTATCCGGTTTCAGCACGCTATTATTGAGACTTGCCTTCCCTCTTCGACCTCTATTCTCTTAACCAGACTACATGAGCCCAGCCTGTTTCCATTGCCGTCAAGTGCAGGCGAAATATTCTCTTGTTTAACTATGATTAGCTGGCCCTGCCGTAAGCAATCATCTATGAGTCACTGGACCTGACGCAAGCAACCAGCTATGAATAACTGGTCCTAACGCAAGCAGCCAGACATGAGTTTCTGGTACTGACGCAAACAACTAGCGATGAGTCACTGGCCCTGACACAAGCAACCAGACATGAGTCACTGGTACTGACGCAAACAACTAGCTATGAGTCACTGGCCCTGACACAAGCAACCAGATATGAGTCACTATTCCTGACGCAAACAACTAGCTATGAGTCACTGGCCCTGACACAAGCAACCATATATGAGTCACTATTCCTACCGCAAACAACTAGCTATGAGTCACTGGCCCTGACACAAGCAACCAGATATGAGTCACTGGTACTGACGTAAACAACTAGCTATGAGTCACTGGTACTGACGTAAACAACTAGCTATGAGTCACTGGCCCTGACACAAGCAACCAGATATGAGTCACTGTTACTGACGTAAACAACTAGCTATGAGTCACTGGCCTTGATACAAGCAACCAGATATGAGTCACTGTTACTGACGTAAACAACTAGCTATGAGTCACTGGCCTTGATACAAGCAACCAGACATGAGTCACTGGTACTGACGTAAACAACCAGCTATGAGTCACTGGCCCTGACACAAGCAACCAGACATGAGTCACTGGTACTGACATAAACAACCAGCTATGAGTCACTGGCCCTGACACAAGCAACCAGATATGAGTCACTGGTACTGACGCAAACAACCAGCTATGAGTCGCTGGCCCTGACACAAGCAACCAGACTTGAGTCACTGGTACTGACGCAAACAACCAGCTATGCGTCGCTGGCCCTAACACAAGCAGCCAGACATGAGTCACTGGTCCTGACGTAAACAACCAGCTATGAGTCACTGGCCCTAACACAAGCAACCAGATATGAGTCACTGGTACTGACGTAAACAACCAGCTATGAGTCACTGGCCCTAACACAAGCAACCAGATATGAGTCACTGGTACTGACGTAAACAACCAGCTATGAGTCACTGGACCCAAGCAACCAGACATGAGTCACTGGTACTGACGCAAACAACTAGCTATGAGTCGCTGGCTGCTATCAACTCATTTACTGCTGCTTTGGCTCTAGCTTATGGCATTATTATTAAAAGGGTCATGACACCACTAACTTATTGTTGAAGTCCTAACAAGTCAATACAAATTGTACATGCAGTCTTATACAGTGACCCAACTTTCGAAGTTGTAATAGGCGTACGATAATGACGGTCGTGATGAAACATTATCATACATTAAATGTTATTAGCTTACTGATATGATATGCGAGACAGAAGAGGACAATCCAAGGAGAATGAAACAGACATGAGGCATGCCAATGACACTGTTCTCACACTTGGAGATTTCGTAGTCTAGCGGTTCTGAGCTTAGCTTACAATTACAACGTACCAGTCGAATTCCTTCGAGGTCATTTTGACAGCCCGCTCATGTTTTCATAGTATGACCACTTTGTCTAGTCGAACTAACTATAAATGGGTACCTGACAAATAAAAATGTTCGCTTAGGCATCTAATGCCCGTTGCGTCGGTCGACCACTGATATGTCCAGCTGCTGAGGCTTGTAGCCAAACTTCATCCAGAGCTGAGGGTGAAACTGCTATCTGCCGGAGCCATGCAGATCGAAGAATCATTTCGCACGCCTCCAGATGGACGTGGGAGATCGGTGTTACATGTACCGGACAAAGTCATGAAAAAAATGTCGGAGCCGTCACGGGAGCTACAGTTTCTGCTGCCATCGTCACTTTCAGCAATTGAAAGGAACTAAGTGGTGGAGACGTCCAGGTGCAATGGAGTCGGTTTTATCAGCCATTTTCCGCTGTCTTATTCGCACACTAACACACTAAGGGAAACCTGAAAGCATGTATCCAACACGTGACACTGAACATTAATATTAAAACCAAGAAGACATAAGTCATGTCAAGAAGAAATAGGCCATGACATTACATGTAAATGAAAATAGCAAGCTATGAATTGACAAAGACGGACTCATCTACATTCTTGAAAAGCACAGTTCGGCCAAGTGGTGGTACATTCACATACATCCATTCTTGTAAAGCTCAGTTACCACAAGAGCGGAGAACATTCACATTCATCATTTCTTGGAAAACACAGTTACGTCAGATGGTGGAGCATACATCAATTCTTGCAAAACACAGTTACGCCAGGTGATGAAACTGTGACAGTCTTGCCAGATAAATCATGTTTCAGATTAGTTTTCGAAATATCATCAAATAAACAAATTACCATCAAGCAGGATGACAACATGCTTACAGGAAAAAAGCAGCAAACGCTTTTATAGAATATTATGCTAGAGCAAACCACATTGATGTCCCTACAGACAGGCATACAGACATAAGTGAAGAACAAAAGAGCTACGAGAAAATCAAGATTGCACCAGAGAAGCACATGATTGCAAAACTAACCATAAATGAAATGCTGATGGGATTAGGCTAAACAGCAAAGAGGAAGTTACTGTCAGTTCTGAACCAAAGCTGGAAAAGGGGAATTGTACCGCAGGCATGGAAAGATGTTGTACTTATACTAGTACCAAAGAAAGAAAAAGATAGAACAGATCCAAATGGATACAGGCCTATTAGTTTACTGAGCTGTGTAAGTAAACTGATGGAGCGTATGATAAACACCAGACTGATGTGGCACCTGGAAGCAAAACACATATTAATTCGACAGCAAGCATGATTTAGACAACGCATATCCACTGAGGACCAGATCACTCTTATAGCACAGGAAATTATGGGTTCTTACCAAGAGAAAAAGCATACAGTAGCGGTTTGGGTGGATCTAGAGAAGGCATTTGGAAAGGTGTGGAAAGAGGGACTTAATGTCAAGCTACGAAAAAGTAAAGTATCTGGAAAAATGTACAGATAGATCAGTCCCTACCTCGAAAACAGAACAGCCGAAGTTCAAGTACAAGGGCAGATGAGCAAAAAGGTGACACTGAAGCAAGGAGTACCCCAAGGGGAGTACTGTCACCCACACTTTTTCTGGTGTATATAAACAACATCATAGAGAATATACCAAGAAGAGTCCACAGCTCCATGTTTGCAGACGATCTGGCTATGTGGACCTCTGAAGAAAATCACGTAGCAAACAATCGGATGCAGCAGGTCCTAACATCGCTGGAAGAGTGGGTGAAATCATGGCTGGTCAAAATAAATGAAGAAACACCAACATGTACGATATTCTCCCTTTCAAATAAATCACAGAACACCAAATTAAGTCTTAATGGCAAATACGTGCGGCTCAACGACAACCCAAACTACTTGGGCGTCACATTTGATCGGCGCATGACAAGGAAAAGTCAGATCGAGAGAAACCGAATGAGAGCAAGACAAAGAATGGCAGTCATGAGGAAACTTGCTGGCACAATCTGGGGAGCAGACGAAATAATACTGAAGAAACTGTACACTGGAAGAGCGAGACCAGTTCTCGAGTATGGCATTGTGACATGGGCAATAGTAGCAAAGGCGAACTTTAATAAAATTAGCAAACTAAAAAACCAAAGCCATGAGAGTTATAACAGGAGGCATTAAGTCAACGCCAATTGTAGAACTTGAAAAGATTACAAATCTGCAATGCATGACCGATAGAAGAGACAGCAGATCCCAGTAGCAAGCAGAGAAACTAAGAAGACTGACAGACCATCCAATACATCAGAGACTAACTAGATTTGGAAATGGGAAGCTAAAGCGGAGAAACTTTGCAGAAATATAGAAAGCAAAGATGAGCGAAGACCCTATGAATACCATAACAACATCAAAGCCCATCCCAATGTACGCAAATCCACCTGGAAGCAGCATATCATTCCAGAGGTGGTAGAAAATATACCAATTATTGGAAACAAGAACAGCCAGACTGAAAAACAAAGAAGACATAACCCTGAGGTACATAGCGAAAAACTACCCAAGCATGGACTTGACCAATGAATACACGGACGGTTCTGTGACAAACACGACACAGAATAGAGGGGGAGGGGTATTCCTGAGCCTAACAAACGGTAGAAAAATAACACTGTCAGTGGCAACTGGAAAATTCTCAAGCAATTTCAGAGTGGAGGCAGAGTCACTGATGGCTGCAGTAGAAGCAATGCTGACAGGCGGAAGCAATGAAAGCCAGACAGTCCTGTTTACAGATGCCCTGTCCGTGGCTACAGCACTAAAAAGCCAGAAAAATACAGAACTTAATGATTTAAGAGCAGTACTCTGTCAACTATGCTAGCAGTCCGCACCAAAAAGAGTAGTGGTACAGTGGGTTCCATCCCACTGTAACATTAAAGGCAACGAGGAGGCAGACAGACTGGCAAAAGAAGGAGCAAGATTACCAAAACCAGATTCTAGTGTGATCTACGAAGAGTCCAAAAGGTTTATTAGGGCCAGATACATGGCCAAATCGGAAACAGAGCATACTGGCTACACATAAAAATGATGCCTGTTACCAGTTGAACAGAAGAGAGCAGGCCGTGGTCTTCAGACTTCGCACAGGTCACAACAGGATGAGGTACCATCTATTCAATAAACTGGAGATAGGACGCACTGGCGAATGCACCTGCGGTACAGGAAAAATGACCGCTGAACATCTGCTGCAAAATTGCCCAACATACGAGGACCAGAGAAAGCACATGTGGTCATCACCAGTGGCAATACTGGAGAGCTCTATGGCAGTGTCGACAGCCTCAGGATGACAGCTGCTTTCTTCGAACAAATTCAAGTTGACGTCTGACATCGTACGAAGAAGAAGAAGAAGAAGAAGAAGAAGAAGAAGAAGAAGAAGAAGAAGAAAAAGAAGAAGAAGAAGAAGAAGAAGAAGAAGAAGAAGAAGATTAGTTTTGTCAGAATCACGCGACAATTGTCACCAGAACCTGACCACAGACAACGTCAGCAAATACCGCAACAAGGTGCCGGATAATCTAGGACGCACCAAAGAGCAAGACAGGAAATACGCCGGAAACGACGACAACTTGAAATTAGGTCTGGGGTAGAAAAATGTAGTCCGGAGGTTATAAAAATCAAGTCCAAACGGGGATAGGACAGTCAGAGAGAAAACGCCCGAGAGATTGAACGTTATAGCCAAGAACAGACTGATTCCGAAGAGATTTCGACCTACAGTAGTTGACAATGGAATTGCAGCCTCAGTTCACAGAAGAAAGAAAAAAAACTTCAAAGTAATTAGAATTGTGTCCGAGCCATCGTAGATCTGACAGAAGCAGTCTAAATTGTGACAGCTACTCCGCTAAAGATGAGTGCAGCCCTTCTTCAAGATTTATCTCAAATAAAAGATATAATTTTGACAGATTATTAGCAGCCAGCGACTTACATGTGACCAACAGTCTCCATTTGATAGTCATCACAGAGTCATCGTCGATCTGATAGAAACAGTCTAGATTGTGTCATCCACTACGCGAATCGACCGTCGTAGTAAAGAAACAGAACCAATGACAATTACCAGGGTTAAACAACGAATTTACCATCTGTGTCAATACGAAAAAGATTCGTCCGAAAATTACAGCAGGCCAAGTTAAGAAAGTAGACTCATGACAATAATTACAGGTTTAGCTGTAGTTAGAGTTATATGAGTTGTAGATAGCTACTAGACATGGGGTTTGTAGTAAGCTGTGTATAATAGAAGAGTGAAAGAGCAATTGTAACGGGTAGGAATAAAGAATTTGTTTTTATTGCTGTGAAATAGTATTCTTAGTTTATTGAAGTGTTAGTTGAAATGATAGATTAAAAAGTAGAGAGTGAAGAAGAGGCTTCAGTGAGCCAGAAGATCAGAACCCGATTCCGTCTGCAACATAATATTCATAGACATCAATTTTTAGGAAAAGACAATTACGCCAGACAATGCTTTTGGGGATAGAGGTTTAGAGTCCTAACTCTACTAGATCTTAGCGTCTTATAGTATAGGGTGGCAGCTTTCTTCGTTGTTGCCTTCCTCTCCAAACAGTAACCTACGTATCTCTATCAATACTCAAGCAATAATTTCACCTTTTCTCTCCATGTGAACCGTAAGGCCACCCATACAGCTAGCACCCTTGCAGGAAGTCTGTATCCCAGAAGTTGTAGTGATCCTTTCAGTAGAATGTTCTTAACATGATGAGCTTGCTAGCCCCATATCTTCCAAATTTGAGTCTTTATCCGTGCCTTCATATCCAGCGCATGTCTGGTTATATGTTCAGGCTTCGTTTTTAAGTTGTGTTCTATCAATTAGCACTTTCTCTCCAGAATTTGTTCCTGTTTTGGTTGCTGCCCTGTCCTCTGCCACAGATATGTGTCTGCCATTACCATTATCAATAGTACCACATTGAAAGTATGGCTGTTAGAGCTCTTGTCTATGACAGAAGATAGTACGATGTAATTGTGTGCACGACACAGTATACCATGATGTAGAATTTGTTTTTAAAATATCAAATTCATGTCACCTTTTCTATAAATCTATTTTTCTATGCATGTACGTTTTTGGTGTTTATTTTCCATTTTGTGTCACGTTCACACCTGCTTGGCGACTGCATGGGCAGAGTTACCTTTATTACTCAGCCTGATAACTTCACTCCACGGAGCCCAGCAATGAGCCGCAGTTATAGTTTTTTGTTTGTTTGTGATGGAATATATTTATGAATGTCTTGTTCATAGACTTAGATATATGTGTATTTATTTCAAACGTGTGCCTCGATCGCTTTTTATTTTTGCATTACCGATTTCATCAGAATGTGCATTTAATTTCTATATATTGACCTACATCTTTTGACCTACATCATGTTAATACAAGCAAAAACTCTTTTCGATAAAGACTCGCGGCAGTTGTGTGAGCGCACAAGAAACAAATGGCTCATGTCGATCAAACCGTCGGCTCGGAGACCTGCTAGCCCGAGTTGGCGAAAGATCACGTATGGAAAGGATTAACACGTGAACAGTACACAAGACGTAGGAATTCACGTCTGGTCTCAGATTGGTCGAATTCACAAAATCAGTGCGACATTCTCGTTTGACGGATACAAAAGACGGGCAGGCAAGAACCACTGCTTTCGCAGTGGTAAATAGCTGAACAATAAAACATTATTTACTATATATTATTTCTTATGTATTTTTCTTGTTCCCTGGTTTCTCCTTATAGAAACATCATTTCTAGTTGGTCCTCTGATAACAATCCTGATACAAAGCACTTGCTGTATTCTTGAATGGTAGTTCCTAATGAAACTCGTTTCGATGATAAGTATGTTATTCTCAAGAAGAACTCTCGTCACTCTCCATTTATGCGTGAAATATTACAGTGGCACTTCTCTTTGATGCTCTTACAAACACAGTTTCACTTCTCTTTGATGCTCTTACAAACACAGTGGCACTTCTCTTTGATGCTCTTACAAACACAGTGGCACTTCTCTTTAATGCTCTTACAAACACAGTGGCACTTCTCTTTGATGCTCTTACAAACACAGTGGCACTTCTCTTTGATGCTCTTACAAACACAGTGGCACTTCTCTTTGATGCTCTTACAAACATGCTTTTCTTTAGCTGTGAAATTTTCTATATGTTGAATAAATTGTCTAGCTAGTGAAGGCAAAAACGGATGTCTGGTGGGAGTTGGCCCTCCAAAAGCACACACACACACACGTACCCCTCCTACAACCCCTCTTACACAAACACTCACATACACCCACATATACACACCAGTCGCGCGCACACCCCAAAAAGGGTACATGTATGAGAATTCAATTTTGTTATTAATGGCACTTAAGCAGCAACTGCAAGCTACGCGGAGTAATAGCTGAGTGTTATAGACAATCGTCAACCAAAATATTTCAGCTCGCCGAGGACCACAGGTCTTCAAGAAATAAACGTCAGAACGCTTGTTCTGAGCCATCCATTCTAGTCTTGGATATGTCTTTCTTTTTCCTTTATGTTGTCTCAAAGTCTCTACTTCATTTGTGTTTTACTCTGCCTCTTCCTCTCTTACCCTGGCGATACCAGAACAGAGACTGCCTTACAATGAAATCGGCTGTTCTATCCGGCCAGCTCCTGCTCTTCGCCTGACGCCCCACTGATATATATTTCTAGTTTATTCCAGCAGTTCCACATTAATGATCACGCTATTTCAACCCGTCTATTCAATGCAGGTTCTCATTTATGAAAGTCGTTAGTTTTTCGGCTGTTGAATTCTTTTTCTCCATGTTATCCGTAAACTGAAGCTACGATCTGTATTTTTTTGTTGGACTTAATTTCTTTTTATTTCCATAACCAACCCTCCCCTTTTCTCAAAATAAAGAAAGATTCTGGCATGGACATATGTCCTTATTATTTTATTTGTGTCTTTATGCGTCCCTCATAGAGCATAGGCTCACAATAAATGTAGCTGGTCCCTTACAGGACGCTTACACTGTGTAGGCTCTTGCTGCTGTGGTTTCTATAGAAATTTAATTTACGTGATGAGGGTACCAATTCTCTTAAACTGCATTGTATTGCTTAACTGGGCCCACTTTTGCTCTTCAAGATGCACACTGCTCATGCCATAAATATCGAACATATTTCAGAACCAATGCTGAAACACCCATCATGTTGGTGAAACTCTTAACGTCAGACTACATTTATGAATACAAAGAATTTGTAACGTCATTATTAGCCTGTTGTATTATTCCTTGTGTCTTATGATAATAATCATCATGTCACTTGTCATCATTTGTCAGTTGATCGTCGCATTTGTATACCTTTGCTTTCATCAATCCTTTTTGTGGCTTTGCATAAAGACAGAGAGAAAGAGGGAGGGAGGGAGAGATAGAGAGCGAGAGAAAGCGAGAGAGAGTGCGCGCGAGAGAGAGAGTACACAATAATCTGAGAAATATCTTTTGCTTGAACAAGCTAACTACAGGGATCGTCTAGGCTAGGGATTTTTGTTTATAATCCTGAAGCACAAGGTTAAAATTCCGTCAAACTTAGTCTGACAGATCTGGCATTTTGGGGGTTGTTTCATGGTATGACAGCTTCTTCCAGTCAACCCAGCTGTTAAAAGGTACCTGACGAAGTTCAGGGGAAAATTTTAGAGCCGATACAGAAGCTACGGAGTTCGTGCTCTGCCATCGGCACGATCAGCGATGAAGGGTCTGAGCTCATAGGGTGGCGCCAAGGTGCATTGATATTGGCTATATGAGTCATGTCACTCAAGCTTACTAATGTTAGAGTATAGACAGAGACATATTAGAGATGGGAAATAGGGAGAGAGAGAGAGAGAGAGAGAGAGAGACACAAAGACAAATTTTAATGAAATGCTCACTACATCTCCCTGGACTTAGAGAGACAGAGAGAAGATAATGTGTTTGAAGGAAGGTGTGTGTGTGTGTGTGTGTGTGTTTGTGTGTGCCTGCGTGCGTGCGTGCGTGCGTGTGTGTGTGAAAAACAGGCAAGCTAAATCCAATAGACATACAGAGTAAAAATATGTCTAGATGTTCCTTCCTTCTTTAACTCCACTGGTGTTTCTATGTCCAGATGTTTGATGAAGTTTGGGTCCTGGACATATGATGGAGACCAGGTCGATCTCGTGCACATTTGCTCCAAGTCCAACGAGGCTAACGTGACCATCAAGAACGGCATCGACCTGAGGGACTTCTACTCGAGCGTCGAGTGGGACATCCTGGAAGTCGAGGCCGTCAAGAATGTCCGAGATTACCCGTGCTGCCAAGAGCGATACCCGGACATCACGTTTAGTGTGACCATGAGACGGAAAACACTTTTCCACACTGTCAACTTGATAATCCCCTGCGTGGCCATATCATGCCTCACTGTTTTAGTTTTCTATCTGCCATCGGATTCGGGCGAGAAGATCACGTTGTGCATCTCAATCCTACTGTCTCTAACCGTGTTCTTCCTGTTGCTGGCGGAGATCATCCCGCCTACATCCATCGTGGTGCCCCTCATTGGCAAGTACCTTTTGTTCACAATGATCTTAGTAACACTCTCCATCATCGTTACAGTCATTGTCCTCAACGTTCACTTCCGATCCCCGGCTACACACAGGATGTCCCCGTGGGTTCGACGAGTATTTCTCAACATTCTTCCTCGGCTTCTGGTCATGAGGAGGCCTCAAGACGAGTCCGAGGAACAGGCTCCTCCAAAGAAGGTTGTGGTAAGAACATGCAATGGGTTGGAACTGCGCAACACGAGAGATGATCTGTCTGCAAGGTCGGTTGGTTACAGCTTCGACGAGAAACTATCTCCACGGTTACGAAGGCCAAACAATATGGAAGGTTTGTTAAATCTAGACTATGTGGATGAGAGCACAGGCACCGTCCTCAGAAGAAGGCCATATTCCAAAGACATTATGGACGCTATAGAGTCAGTAACATTTATAGCGGAGCACTTGAAAAGTGAAGATCGAGATTCCTCTGTAAGTATAAACAAAGTGGTCTTTCTGTTTCTTGTTGTAGGCAACACGTAGCAGTACTTTTTTCTGTGTTTATTTCATGTTTAGTGGTCGTAACTTATAAACTTGAGTAAACAATGTTGTGTCTTCAGTATCAATGTACTCAGTTCTCTGTACCACTCTAGTCAGTTAAACTTCATTAACTTTCACAGATCAGCTGTCAGGAGAGTGGATATGTATATTTATATATATATATATTTATATATATATATATATATATATATATATATATATATATATATATATATATATATATATATATATATATATATATATATGAAAAACTGACACACATTATGTTATTATGGCTTAGCTGTAAGCACACATTTTACAATTAGCATGTAGCATTTGATCATTTTTAAATGTTCACATTATTTTGCCTAAGTTACAATGTGAATACACTTTAAGATAACCTTGCACTATTGAAAGGTTCAAACGCGTACATTTTTAATTTTATTTTATAGGCAGGTATGTTGTGTTGTCTCTCAATAATAAATAGATCAGAGTATTATCAAACGTTAAGAGATCAATACTATTATGAACTGATAATATTTGCAGATATCTTGTTTTGAAGCCTTGAGACGCTCACAGATATCACACAATAAAATGTAACAATATTGACAAATAGTTAAAACGTTCAAATAATTATAATTTTCATTGTGTTCAAACCTTGTAACTTTGGCATTAGTATCTTACACAACATCTGTAAGCATTTTAGTGAACTGTTGTTTCCCAAAGCCATTATGACATTTTACACATCATATTTTCATGTTGTCTTCCGCTACTTTTCTTGTTCTCGATGATCTTAGTGACTAGGATTTCCTGAACTTCCAATCTTCTAAGTACTTGGTAACGAATTTTTCTGTGTTCATATTTGTTAGCCCTTAACTGTCGATAGTTTTATTTTGTAATATTTCTCCATTACATTTGTTATCTCGCCATGGCTAACCTATCATTATGGTCAGGAAAACTGCATCTCTGTTTATTTCCTGTTGTTTACTTGCGTCAACGAGATTCGAACTCTTAGAAAAGAAATGAGCATTATAATAAGTATTATTATATATATATATATATATATATCATGAGTTTTAAGAGTTAGAAAAGTATCTATAGTACGTAATGTGTTAGTTTGAAGTTTAAAAGCTGTTTGCACTCATCATTATCTGGTGCATGTGTCCGGAGACTGGTATGGCGTCTTCTGATCTGATCAAGTCATGCCGTTGTCATTTGTTGCAGACAGATCTCTTCGGCTCCTCATAAATCTGTACTCTGCTGTTCTGGCATGTTTGGTTAATGTACATGTTTCATCGGCGTCCGCCTCTTCTCTTCTCCTGAAATCTGCAGTATTTTCAAATAGTAGGCCTCCGTGTCTTATATTGTGACCAAGCTACGGCAATCTACCTTTGTGTATACTTTTCATTAGTTGAGATTTTTTTCTATCCAACTCTCACTATCTTTTCTGCAAAAGCACCACATTGCCAAAATATCCAAGGTCTTTTCATCTTTTTGAAAAAAACATTTCTTTCAAAATATAGTTTTTGTTTCAATTAGATTTCCGTAAGGGCGTGGTTACGTTCCACAAGGGCGTGGTTATATTCCATTAGGGCGTGGTTATATGCCATTATGGCGTGGTTACTTCCCATTTGGGCGTGATTACATCAAATTAGGGCAAAGTTGCATATCATTAGAACGTGGTTAAATTCCATTAGGGCATGGATACATTACATTAGGGCGTAGTTACATACACTAGTGCCTGGTTACATACCATTATAGCGTGGTTACATTCCATTAGGGCGTGGTTACACTCATTAGGGCGTGGTTACATACCATCAGGGCGTGGTTACAAGATTTCTTCTAGATAAAGACTGACAATCATTTCTTTCTTCCATTTTTTTATTAACTGCTTTCTATACAAAATATGAACTCACACTCACGGAACAAAAGTTTGACAAACGAAACTGTTTAGTTGTGACCAGATTTTTAATCACGACAATCCAAACCGTTGTTAGTAACTAGGCCATGTAGTTATGCTTTGATCTTTCTATTTTTAGCTCCCCAGGATCTGGAGGCGCAAGTACCCGGTATAGTAGTATTTTTTTTATATTCATTTAAACATTTTAACCCCTTTACACAAGACTAACCTACCCTTAAAGTTTTTCAGTCCCTAACATTAAGTGCTAACTTGTTGAACTCTAAATCCCTTACACCTGGGCAGAACGCATTCATGCACGGGAATGCTATTCTTTGTTATTCGTTCAAGTACTATCAGCTTGTTGCTTGTCGTGTCAGTGCCATCGTTTAGATGGAGAATCTTTTTCTCTCATTTTTATTTTCAGTTACGCCAGCCAGCTTGTATCCAGTAACAGCTTATCATTTGCTGTTTAACTGTTCCTTCGTGGGTTTTGATAGTACTCGTGTTCAACATTATGTATGTTCGTTTATTTGTATGAGTGTTGTTTTAATTTTAAAACTGGGCCACAATACTGGCAAGATAATTATCACAAGTGACTTAATATCACATGTACACACACACACACGTTTTACTAATCACAATATTTATTTACACACTTCAACTTGACACAGTCTCCGTTAAGGAACTACTCACAGCTCTTACTAATGTAAGTATACGCCGCCCCTTGTGTGCAGACACCGAGACACTTAACTTAACATCTTTATACTGGTTTAGAAGACCCTGCAGAGTCTGTATACAACCAGTTACATTTACATCACCTTGCTCTAAAATCTATGCGCATCCAGTTTATTCTTAAATGCATTAACTGTCCCTGCCTCCACTACCTCCCCTGGCAATGCATTCCAAGCAGACACCACTCTCTGACTAAAAAAATATTTCCTAATATCTAACCTGGACCTCTCTTTAATCAGCTTGTAGCTATGCCCTCGTGTTATTGTAGGTGGCTGTATTTTAAAAAACTTGTTATAGTCTAATTTATCGATTCCTCTGATCATCTTATAAACCTGTATTAAGTCACCACGAATTCTTCTCTCTTCGAGACACTGTAGGCCGGTTTTTCTGAGTCGTTCCTCATAACTGTAATTCTTGAATCCCACTATCATCTTTGTCGCTCTTTTTTGTATTCTTTCTAGCATGTTTATGTCCCCTCTATGATAAGGACGCCACACCTGTACACAGTACTCCAATCTAGGTCTAACTAAAGCTTTATACAGTTTGACGATCACTTCCTTGATCCTATGTTTAATATTTATTTTTATCATACCTAACATTGCATTTGCCTTTTTCACTGCTACCTTAACTTGCTCACTCACCTTTCCTGTATGATCTATTATAACCCCTAGGTCCCTTTCCTTATCTATCTTTCTAATATTGTTTTCTCCCATTCTGTAATTATGTTCCATATTGGATCTACCCATGTGGATGACTGTACATTTATCTACATTAAACTCCATTTGCCAGCTTACAGACCATTCTCGAATTTTATCTAAATCCGACATCAATATATCCACTTCTGCTTTAGATGAGACACTACTGCATAGTTTTGTGTCAGCAAATTTCGCAATCATGGATCTCATATCAATGTCCAAATCATTTATATATATCAAGAACAAAATTGGTCCCAAAACCGAGCCCTGTGGCACACCACTTTTCACTTCACTCCACTCAGAGTACTCCTTATTTATGTCCACCCTCTGCCTTCTTCCCGTTAACCAATTTTCAATCCATTTGGCAACTTCGCCACCTATTCCATGTGATTTTAACTTTCGAAATAATCTTTGATGAGGTACTCTATCAAAGGCCTCTGCAAAGTCTAGATAAATAACATCCACTGGCTCCCCTTTATCTATGATTTTAGTAACCTCCTCCATGAATTCTAATAGATTTGTTAAGCATGATCTCCCTCTAGTAAACCCATGCTGACTATTTCTAATTAGATTAAATTTGTCTAAATGCATTACAATGTTTTCTTTGATTATTGACTCTAACAATTTACAGACTATGCTCGTTAAACTCACCGGTCTATAATTTGCCGGATCTGATTTTTTGCCTTTTTTGAATAAGGGAATCACTCCTGCATCTTTCCAATCCCGTGGAACAATCCCTTTTGTAAGTGATTGAGAACATAATATAGCCAATGGTTTTGCTAGTTGGTTTCTAATTTCATACAGCAATTTTGGGTGAATACCATCTTGACCTGGACATTTATTCACTTTCAACCCCTCCAATTTTTTAAAAACCATTTCCTCTGTAATACAGATTGATCTTAATCCCGCTGTATCCATGTCTCTTTGAAAAATATCTATAGGCTCTGGGATCTCGGAGCAGTCCTCCTTTGTGAAGACTGTGCCAAAGTACTGATTGAGTAGATTAGCAGCCTCCCTATTCTCACTTATTATTTTCCCTGTACTGTCTATGAGAGGGCCTACTTTGTCTTTCGTTCTTTGTTTATTTCTAACATAAGAAAAGAAGCTTTTACTGTCAGTTTTGATCCTCTGAGCAAGTTTTTTTTCAAAGTCTATTTTTGCTGTTTTATTCGCTTTCTGAGATATGTTCTGCTTGTCCAAATATTTTACATATGTTTCTTTTGATTTACCTGCCTCTATATATTTTTGCCATGCTTTATTTTTTGCTCTTCTACATTTCACTACAAATCTAGTTATCCACTTTTTACGCTTGGGGTTTACCTCCCTACATGGAGCACACGTTGACCAACTCTCGCTACTCACCTCAAAGTTGCGTGACACCATGGCCGTTACAAACAAGAAGTTTCATTGGCTCATTTAGAGTTCAGGAACATACAGAAGCAAGGTGATGCACATCAGGATTGGCTTATTATGTGCGTCGCTCGCTAGAGTGGAAGAACAAGTCAAGTTATTCTCATGGCATTTACTGCAGCTAAGGAACAGGTTATATAGACTTTTCTATACAAGGGCTGAGATTTAGCGAAGCTCAGAAACACGTTCCTTTACTCGTTACTCTGGCTTGACTTATGTAAGCCAGGTACCCATAAACTCCTTAGTAGATTCAGTAACTCAAGCCAGGTACCAATAAACTTCTTAGTAGATTGGAGGACAGATCAACTTTTAAATGCATCCTCAGTTTCTCGGTGAATAGTTAGGTATGTACACACATATCTCCTTAACATGTCTCAGTGCCTTTCTCTGTCCCTCTGCAAATGCATCTTCCAGATGTATGTGTCATCAAAGCTCCGTGATGTTTCTCCCAATCGCATCTTTTTATTGCCATGAATTATTTCAGAGATCGTTTTGCTCGCATTCATTCTAATTGTACTTTATGCACCACCTTGTACTTTCTTCATCTTTCCATCTCTGTATGACAGCAGCCTCCAGTTTCAGAACAAAAATTAAAGAAGTGACGTCTGCTATGTGATATCATTAATCAGAATAGTTATCATGTTGGTTTTCAAGCCATGCTTCGGAAGATAGACCCGGACTAGCTACGACGACATGCGGGGATAGCAGAGAGTTCTGACTCCATCAAGGGCTTCTGTTAATCTAATGGCCTAGTCGTGTGTGCTGGGGCTCAGGTCAATAAAATATAAGTTCTCACCTTTAGAGCGTCCATTGTGGAGACGTTATACTTAGATAGTGGTGACATTCACAGGTTAATCAAACACCTTCTCTTATGTGGCGATACTGCATACATTTATTGATGAGCCAACAATCCACATATTACATACATTTATTGGTGAGTCAGCAACGCACAGACTACATACATTTATTGATGGGTCAACAACGCGCAGACTACATACATTTATTGATGAGTCAACAACGCACAGATTGCATACATTTAAGCAGAAATTGTAAGACTAAAAACTTGGAGCAGGACTGCAAACAAGAATCAAGCCGCGAGGACCATCAGTATCGACACAGGACACCATATGCTGAATGAGACCTTCATGTGTGAGTCTGCCTTGTGTGCAATGATATCGATTCTTCATAACAGAACACGTCTTGACAAACCACAAGCCATCCACCTCGCACATTTTGTGTTTAAACATTAAGCACACAAATAACCGATCCTGTAGGGAGCCCTAAATCTGCTTGCTGTAATCACAGAAGCATCCCTAAAGCCATTTAAAACGGCTAAATCTGAAAGAACGCGTGAGAAATTTGCTCTTAAGCCATCTCTCTGGCCAAGTAGAAATCGTTTGAAGTTTCATTCTGAAGCCAATCTGTCAAGAGGAGGTAGCTGCTGGGCCTCGAGACATGGGAACGCTTCCGGGATCGATGAGTCTGCGACCTGGTCTATTTACACACGTGTCGCTTCTCTCATCATGCACTCATTCTACCTCCTCCTCTACTCTTTAGAAAACGTCCCTTTTTAAAACAAAACTCACAGAAACTCTCCTCTCTCATCCGGGCCTTCTCTTAGCCTCCAAAACAAAACGACTCTTAAAAAGCACGGAAGCAATCTAAATATATCTTTGACACTCGCTTCCCAAATAAGAGATTCTCGTGGCAGATATTAATAAGAGATTCTCGTAGCAGACATTAATAAGAGATTCTCGTGGCAGACATTAATAAGAGATTCTCGTGGCAGACATTAATAAGAGATTCTCGTGGCAGACATTAATAAGAGATTCTCGTGGCAGACATTAATAAGAGATTCTCGTGGCAGACATTAATAAGAGATTCTCGTGGCAGACATTAATAAGAGATTCTCGTGGCAGACATTAATAAGAGATTCTCGTGGCAGACATTAATAAGAGATTCTCGTGGCAGACATTAATAAGAGATTCTCGTGGCAGACATTAATAAGAGATTCTCGTGGCAGACATTAATAAGAGATTCTCGTGGCAGACATTAACATGTACTTGAAATGAGTGGAGGCACTGGAACTAAACTTTAACAAGACAGTACCGGATATGCACTTTAAATCTTGACAGCCGGACAAGAGACTCATATTTTATATGTCCTTTCATGGAATGAAGATCAGCACATGCTTTTCAGAGTTGAATACACATACACTGATGGGATTTTATATCGGCATACTAGTCACATGACGGTGTTAAAATATATACACTTAGACAACAGCCGATCCCCAGTATTTAACATGTAAGACAACAGTAATGGAGAGGATACTTCCAAGATCTTCTCAACCGAACTTGCACTGATAATGAATCCCAAGATGCAATGATCATCTGGATTCCGATATATTGATTTTTAAAAATAGATGAGCTTTACAGAACCGACCAATAAATAGGTCACCGTAGTTAGGCGGCATAACAACTGAAGCAATTCAAGCTTGTGGGTAGACAGGACGGAAGTAGTTAGGAAGAAACTTTGATAGAGCGTTTACAGAAAGATGAGCAAAAGACGGTTGGCAACAAGTTATAATAGTATACTGGTTTGGTCATACCATGAGAATGACATCTGATCAACTACAACTGCACGATTACGACGCAAGAAGATATGACTACATGGTCCGAGGAAGACCTTGTGGTAGATGGATAAATGAGATAACTTAAATCCAGCAACAACATAGCCTTACAAAAACTGACGCAGCTACCCACGTGTTCCACAAAAAAGGCAACGTAACAGCATAAGTGACAAGCAAGTAAGAAAGTGCAATAGTGCTAGGATATAATATGACATAATGATACGAGAATGTAATACTGACACAACAACGAAAGCATATACTACTGGCATGATAGTACTAGAATAAAATATTGACACAACAGAGCTAGGATATAATCATGGCATGCTAGGTACGAGAATATAATACTGACATGATGGTGCGAGAATTTAATACTTACACAACAGGGCTTGGTTATAATACTGACATGATTATACGAGGATAAAATACTGACATTATGGTACAAGTATATGGCAAAGAAGACGCCATAACTGGCTGCGGGTCTACATTGCTTTTCTGTATAGTTCTTTATAGATGCCGCTGGACCTTGGATTTCCAGGAATTCATACTAGTCGACGACTTAAACTTGTGTTCACGGAAACGTGTTGTTGTTTTCCGTTTGGACTGGTTATTTCGTTGTTTTGTGTGTTTTCTTTCGTCCGATTATCCTGGATTGGACATCGGCTATATGAATAGCACTACGCTTAAATAGGTCTCATATTTCACGGTCTAGTTCACCCGGCTGAACTTCACGACATTGGCGCCCTTCGTCCTAGCTGAAGACAGTCTCAGCTTTGTTGTATGAAATTTAGACACAACTATAATGAACTGCCACCTGGAGAAAGATGGGCTTTGTCAGGTGTGTAAGCGGCACAAGACACACCCTTGTTGTATGGCGGGAGCTGGTACTACAAACTGCAATTACGGCTACAATCAACGACATTCTATGTTATAGGACTGATGATGATATAATAGTATTAACAGAAATCCTAACAGAATACAATGGCAAGATACATCAGTATATTGAGTCATTACCAACATTAACTGAATACACAACCATTGACACCATTAATAACACATGGGAAAAGTTTAGTGCACCATTGAAGGACGCAGCTGTAACTACAGATGGATAATCCAAACACAAAAATAAAAAGTGACTGATTGATGACACCTGGGATAAAATCCAAGAAAGAAAGACAGCAAAATTAAACCTCCTTGCAGCATAACACCTATTGCATATTAGAATTACAAGATGGCGCATGACTCACTTAATAAAATGGTTAAATATAACGCTCGCAAATGAAAGAGGCAGTTCTTCGATGAACTGGCCGCAACAGCTGAAAGTGCAGCAAAAGTGGGCAACAGCAGATACCTTCACCAGGTCACATGACAGTTATGCAATAAACCACCTACTACCTAATACACTAATCAGAGATAAACATGGCAACCTTCTTACTACAGAAAAAGAACAGATGAAACGTTGGGCAGAACATTTGACAGAGATATTGAACAGACCACATCCCACAACAATATTGAACAGACCACATCCCACAACAATATTGAACAGACCACATCCCACAACAATATTGAATAGACCACATCCCACAACAATATTGAATAGACCACATCCCACAACAACCTCTAATTTTGAAAACGAACCAAACATGCCCCTTTTACCAGTGTCCTGTGAAGATTTTACACTCTCAGAAATCAAAAGAGCCATCCACAAACTAAAGAATTTCAAGGCAGCAGGGGATGATCAGATAACTGGTGAAATGTTAAAAGCCCCAGATGATACCCCCTTCACTCATCTCATGTCCATCATTAATGATGTGTTGACAGAGGAAAAACCACCCAATCAGTGAGAAGATAGTATTATTATAAAAATACCAAAGAAAAGAGACATCTGATTGTAATAACTAGCGTGGCATAACACTCCTGTCAGAACCTGGGAAAGTACTCTGCAGAATGATACCAGAAAGACTCTGGGAACAGGTAGATGTCATCATAAGAGAAGAACAGCCTGGCTTTAGACCAAAGCGTTCCTGCATTGATCAAATTTTCACACTCAGAACTATCATAGAAGAATCAGTAGAAATGCAATCCCCACTAATCATCAACTTCATTGACTTTGACAGTCTACACCGTCCAACATTATGGAAAGTTCTAAAGAACTATGGCTTACCCTCAAAATACATCAATGTTATCAAGGCCTTATAGGATAATTCGTGATGTTGTGTCCGTGGCGAAGGGGTTAAGCCGTCGAACTCGTGATCAGGAGGTGTAGGTTCGACTCCGAACTCCGCCGTCTTTTTCACGGGTGCTTGATGCGGAGTTCCCTGCATCTCGTAGTTGCCCCATAGTCATCTTGTTCTTGACTTGCCACTGGGGTCGGGCGGCTGGAGACGAGAGAGTGAGGATAAAAAGTAGCGCAGTTAATCCTTACTAAAAATAGCGCTAGCAAAATAAATTATGCCGTCATCGTCTACGATGGACGGCGGCCTTTGCCTTTGTTCGAACAACCGATGTCGAAACTGAATGGTTTAACATAAAAACAGGGGGAAAACAGGGATGTATTTTATCATTTCTACTTTTTGGCGTAGCTCTAGATTGGATTATGAAACACTGTGCCCATGATAAGCATTTAGACATAGCATGGACAGATAACACGACCTTAGAAGATCATGATTTTGATCACAACCTAGCGCTATTAAGTAGCACTAATGAAAAAACACTAGAAAATATAGATAAGACTTTGCCAATTGTCAGAACAGAAAGGACTTCAAGTAAATGGCTTAAATAGATAATGGTTCAGTCCGGGAAATACAGGAGGCCGGCGTAATGCTGACCATATCATCCACTAAGTGCCGTGGGTTACAAAAGCAGGTCTAAATTAGATATTAGGAAAATAAAATTTTAGTCAGAAAGTGGTGAATGCTTGGAATGCATTACCACGGGAGGTAGTGGAGGCAGGAACAGTTAATGCGTTTAAGAATAAATTGGATGCGCATAGCGTTTAGAGCAAGGTGATTAAAATGAAACTGGTTGTATACAGACTCTGCAGAGTCTTCTAAACCAATATAAAGAGGTTAAGTCAAGTTAAAATAATATGGGCCTAACATCATATTTCTTATGCGCCGCATGGCGCGACGGGATCTTTTTTACAATAAGACACATCAAAGCTAGGATATAATACTGACATGATGGTGCGAGTAGAGGATACCGACATGATAGTACGAGAATATAATTCTGACATGATGGTACAAGAATATCATTCTGACATGATGTTACGAGAATATAATATTGACAATTCAAAGCTAGTATATAATACTGACATGATGGTACGAGAATATAATACTGACATGATGTTACGAGTAGATAATACTGCCATAATGGTATGAGTAGATAATACTAACAAGATGGTGTGAGTATATAATACTGACGTAATGGTATGAGAATATGATCCTCGCATGATGATGTAAAAATATAATACTGACATTAAGGTATGAGAATATAATACTTACACATCAGAGTTAGCGCGTGATACTGACATTATGTTACCAGTATATAATACCGACACAAAAGAGGTAGAGTGCAATACTAACACAACAGTATTGGGATGTAATACTGACACAACAGAGCTAGGTTTCAATATTGACAAGACAGTGCTAGAATAAAATACTGACACAACAGAGTTATCCTATACTACTTACATGATGGTGCAGTGATATAATACTGACATGTCATTGTTATGTCATTATCACATTGGAGTGCTTAAATCAACCAATCCTTTCCAAGCAGATATATCCTGTTTTTCAGTTTATTTCAGCATTCCCTCGTTTTTCGTGTATCGCTTTCCAAGCCTATTCTCCGTATATTCCTTGGTTTTCATTTGCCTTTTGTTTTCCCCCGGAAGTAGCAAGGCAACACTGGGATATAATAGTAACATGGTATTAGGATATACTAACGTCATGATGTTGCTAGGATATAATAGTGACGCGCTGGTTTTATGACATAATAGGTATATGATATAACTGGAATATAATACTGACAAGATAGTGCTAGATTACAATAGTGATACTACGGTGCTAGGATATAATACTGACAAGATAGTGCTAGATTACAACAGTGATACTATGGTACTAGGTTATAATAGTGACATAATAGTACTATGATAGAATAGTGACTCGATGGTTCTTTGGTATAATACTGGCATGATCGTACAGCGATATAACAGTGACATTGCTGTGCTAGAATATATTCGTTACAATGTGGTTCTAGGATATAATTGTGACTAGACATTGCTAAGAAATGATACTGACACAAAAGTCCTACAATATTACACTGACATGATGCGAGTATTAAAAGGATGACAGTGCTAGAATATAATAGTTCCATGACAGTGTTAAGATATAATAATGGTACAACCGAGCGAGAATATAATATTGATATGACTGCAATATGATTTAATTGTAATATGGCAGTACTAGAATGGCGGCAATAGAATATAATAGGGACATGTGATACAAAATCGCGATAATGACATGCCGGTACAGCTATCTAAAAGTAACATGGCAGTGATTGGATATAATACTGACATGATAGTACTATAATCCAATACTGACATGATGGTAAATATGCAACTAACGAACTAACATTATGGGTTAGGATATAATACTGACATGGTGGTGACTATACTATACGAACTAATATTATGTTGTTGTTGTTGTTGTTGTTGTTGTTGTTGTTGTTGTTGTTGTTGTTGTTGTTGTTGTTGTTGTTGTTGTTGTTGTTGTTGTTGTTGTTGTTGTTGTTGTTGTTGTTGTTGTTGTTGTTGTTGTTGTTGTTGTTGTTGTTGTTGTTGTTGTTTCGAATGCCCACATTGAGTAGGTTTACTCTTTTGTGCGCCTTGAAAACGACGTTAAGTGGCGGGTTGCAGTTACTTTCCTCGCATCCCGAGCGTGCTGATGAAGGTTGACCGAGGTCCTCTAGGAAGTTGTACTGTACTTGGCTTCATCTACGTGTCGCTCACTACTGCGGGGATCACGTCAATCTCTGATATTGTTAGCCAGACTGCCACGAAAACAGCTCGTTTCCAGGAAGGACTACGAGGAAGCCAAGGTGAGGGTCTTGGCCAATATATTTTGCCTGACCCTGACTAACATGTCTGATCAATATATTTTGCCTGACCAGACGTTAGTCTTTCTTCCCAACAAACATGTGATAGGATACTTCTTCTTCATCGTACGCAGTCAGGCATCAACCTTAATTTTTTCGAAAAAAGCAGCCGTCATCCTGAGGCTGTCGACACTGCCATAGAGCTTGTTTAGTGTTGCCACTGGTGATGGCCACATCTGCTCTCTCTGATCCTCGTATGTCAGGCAGTTTTGCAGCAAATCGATAGGATACAATACTGACATAACAGTGCTAAAATATTAAAATGACAGGACAATACTAAGTCATATAACCATAGCATAAAATCTGACATAGCAGTACCAGGCCTTAGTTATGCCATATCTAAAGCATAATACTAACAGTGCTTAGACATAATGCTGACACGACATTTTCTAGCCCATACACTTGCCATGACAGTACTAGGACAAAATACTGACAAGACAGTACTAGAATATAATGCAGTCACAACAACCAAAACCTATCGCTACTCTCGGCGCGAAGTACATTAACCACCTCTCGCCATCATATACGGGCCTGGGATACTCTTTCTGCCTCTTCCCTATGTAACCACTTAATCTTAGTTTCCTCTCACATTCTCTTCTCCGTGTATGTTTGGGCCTACATCTTTTTCTCTTTCCTTGATTAATCAATGCCTGTTTAGCTCATCCTCTGTTCGTGTCCCATCCAGCGCCGTTTTTTTTCTCTAAATGTGTTTTGCCAGTTGCAGTTGTTGGATCATTTCCCATCGGTCTTCATTCCTCGGCATGTCCTGCCACTCTATATCACTTATCTTTCGCAGGCTATGTTAACGAAAGACTAAGGTTTTTTGTTGTTGTATGGCCTCGAGCATTCTATGTTACTGCTCCATACAACAACATTGACTTGACATTGCGTTGAATGTTCTAACTTTGGTGTGAAGCTTGACTTTTATCGATCTCCATATATTGTTTAGTATCATAAATGTCATTCTTGCCTTTATAATTCTGGTCCTGACATCTGCATGTGTATCCCCTTTTGCGTGAACTGTGCTTCCTAAACCACCTAGGAAAAACACCTATTACAGAGAATTTCCCTCCAGCATGATTGGTTCTGTGTTTTCAGCTTAATTTTAAGAAGCCTGATATGTTGCATGCTGATATCTAGTTCCAAAATTACTGATTTTTTTTCGCTCTACCAAGTTTCTTTTGTGTTTGGCTATGAATGTGGGACAAAAAGCACCAGATCATTCGCGTAATCATCAGAGAAAAGAAAATGAAGTGGAATAATTGGCATTTCGGACACGAGCTGCTGGTCTCGAGGCGAAGAATATGACTCTCTGCAAGAAAAATACAAGTTAAAGAATTCGACTAACTTGCAGAGAGTCACATCGGTCGCTTGCAGGTCCGTCTTACATCCATAAATATAACTTGCAGAGAGTCACATTGGTCGATTGCAGGTCCATCTTACATCCATAATTATAACTTGCAGAGTCACATCGGTCGCTTGCAGGTCCGTCTTACATTCATACTTATAACTTGCAGAGTCACATCGGTAGCTTGCAGGTCCGTCTTACATTCATACCTATAACTTGCAGAGTCACATCGGTAGCTTGCAGGTCCGGCTTACATTCATACCTATAACTTGACTTTATATTATGTCGTCTCGCCTATTTTTGGCGGAGAGTTTAAAATGTACTCGTCTTGAGGATTGTTGTCGCTAATTCACTTAGGTAGAGTTACGGAGTTGCGAGTGTTATATTTAGTGATGTGTACCTCAGATCTTTTCAAGACACATGTCTGTGGCTATTTGTGAACATGCCTAAACATTCCTGGTGAGACGCAAGAGCAACATGAACTAGTAAATAAAACTCGACTCAAAACAACGGGAAACCACCGAGTGTAATCTTAGTTGGATTCGATCCTTCCAACCATAGCACATAGTGCAAGAGACATAACGCAGTTAGATCTTTTAGGCCCTTAAGGGAAGTAATGCATTATCCTTGACATCAAATCTCCGATTCCGATCAGCTGGACAGTGAAGGATCAATGAAAATGTTGTTTTAAATTGTCAATGCATAAGTTTAAGGCCGTTTTTAACAGTGCAGTAAAAGATAGGGTAGTCGTTTCTAGCAAATATGGATTATAATGAACAAAACAAGCCAAAACAGAGGCAACGAAAGATTCTAACTGAGCAAATTCAATTGAACAAAAAAGATTATGTTTTTCCTCTATCTCCTTATTTAAAACATATTCAGTCAAACCCACTAGAAGAGATAAAGTGAGAAATGATGTAGGCAGGCAGAAAACAGGGAAAAAAAACTATGAATGACAAATGTAGACAGATATGACGGAGAATTCCATTGCCTAGACACATGATACAACTGTCTTCAAACCTGCCAACATAATTGTCAATAAGACTAAATAACAGGTCTTCAGAACAAAACAAAGACAACGTCAAAAATATATTTACTGTGTTTCTGAAACACTACAGGAATCGTGGATTGAGAATAATAGCGGACGCACTAATGGCACACCAAAGAGGAATGCATCTGTCCACGATGCTCAACGATATGAATGGACAGGGGCGAAAATGATTCGTTCATTAGTTTCTGTAAGCTGTAAGCCTTCAAAGTGGCCGAAAGGAGTCAATCATGAAGTGGGAACAACTTTGTTCGAGACACATAATTACCTTAATACAATGGGTTAATATAAAATACAAGTCATACACTTCACTAAAGCCTCTAACAGTCCTGCACACTTCACTACATACTGTAACAGTCCTCCACCTCTCTGCATCCTCTAACGGTCCTCGACACTTCACTACATCCTCTTCCAGTCCGCCACAATTCACTACATCCTCTTCCAGTCCGCCGCACTTCACTACATCCTCTTCCAGTCCTCCACACTTCACTACATCCTCTTCCAGTCCTCCACACTTCACTACATCCTCTTCCAGTCCTCCACACTTCACTACATCCTCTTCCAGTCCTCCACACTTCACTACATCCTCTTCCAGTCCTCCACACTTTACTACATACTCTAACAGTCCTCTACACTTTAGTACATCCTCTAACAGTCCTCCACACTTCAGTACATCCTTCGCTATTTTTCTTAGTTCGAGTACGTTTATCCATCTCTGGTGAAGGTGCTACAAAATGTCTCTTTTGGCATCCTGAGCCTACGTAACTGTCAGTAATGGTAGTGTGTCGCTGCTCATTCTAAACATTTTCCCGCGTATGTGTGCGTCCAGACCTTATGCATATTACTGCTTGGTGATTTCTCCTTTAGCTTGTTGGTCTTGAATTCTGTATAGCCAATGTTTAAGTCTTCGAAACGAAGACATTTTTTTTCTCAACCATTCAGTTTATTTTCTGAATTTTATGTCGTCTTCCAGCCTTCACATCTAAATCTTAGCATTGATATTACGTTGGAGTTAAACATCCTCAGCTTTGTATTTGTTCATTGATTTTGATTTCCAAATATTTGCTAGTTGGTTAAACCCCATACGAGGCCAAAGCAATTCGAATAGAAATTTCTTTTGTTATATCTCCACCTTGTTGACTTCTCCCTAAAAAGTATGTGTTAATTATCAGACGGCGAATGAATTTTATGCAATGGATTATCAAATCTTTCGTCTAAAACAAAATGTTACAAAACCAACACTGTATAGCATGTGATGTGACGCTTTGATCACATAATAATTTTTTATGAGAGAGAAAGCGTTTATTATCGCTAGCCCAGCAAGGGAGCAAGGCATAGTGCAAATGGTCAACAAGAGCAGTCTTACATTCAAACCATTCTGTGGGCAGCATGGTCAAATTAATGATTACATGGGCTACACGAGGGCATTATGATGTCCCAAGGGTAGTATGTCACTTGGGTAGTGTATCACCTGGATAGTATGTCACCTGGGTAGTATGCTACCTGGGTAGTGTATCAGCTGGGTAGTATGTCACTTGGGTAGTGTGTCACCTGGGTAGTATGTTACCTGGATAGAGTATCACCTGGATAGTATGTCACATTGGTAGTATGTCACATGGGTAGTATGTCACCTGGATAGTATGTCACATGGGTAGCATGTCACATGAGTAGTATATCACCTGGGTAGTATGTCACATGGGTAGTATGTCACCTGGATAGAATGTCACATGGGTAGTATATCACATGGGTAGTATGTCACATGGGTAGGATGTTACCTGGACAGTATGTCGCCTGGGCAGTATGTTACCTGAGTAGTATGTCACCTGGGTAGTATGTCACTTGGGTAGTGTATCACCTGGATAGTATGTCACCTGGGTAGTATGCTACCTGGGTAGTGTATCAGCTGGGTAGTATGTCACTTGGGTAGTGTGTCACCTGGGTAGTATGTTACCTGGATAGAGTATCACCTGGATAGTATGTCACATTGGTAATATGTCACATGGGTAGTATGTCACCTGGATAGTATGTCACATGGGTAGCATGTCACATGAGTAGTATATCACCTGGGTAGTATGTCACATGGGTAGTATGTCACCTGGATAGAATGTCACATGGGTAGTATATCACATGGGTAGTATGTCACATGGGTAGGATGTTACCTGGACAGTATGTCGCCTGGGCAGTATGTTACCTGAGTAGTATGTCACCTGGGTAGTATGTCACTTGGGTAGTGTATCACCTGGATAGTATGTCACCTGGGTAGTATGCTACCTGGGTAGTGTATCAGCTGGGTAGTATGTCACTTGGGTAGTGTGTCACCTGGGTAGTATGTTACCTGGATAGAGTATCACCTGGATAGTATTTCACTTGGGTAGTATGCCACATGGGTAGTATGTCACCTGGGTAGTATTTCACCTGGGTAGTATGCCACCTGGGTAGTATGTCACCTGGGTAGTATGTCACCTGGGTAGTACCCGATTGGAGAAGAATAGAACAGACGGCATCTTGCAAACATGTCGTTGAAGATGACTGAAGATGAATGTGCAATCAAAGCCATTGATTCTGAAACCTTCCCTTGAAATACTTGGATTCGTGCTATCTGTAAGGAGTCAGATGTAGTCATGACCTTATGCTTCGTCTGGAGCGAAAAGGCGAAGCTTTATCAAGAGTCATATGGAGACAATTTCACTTACCTAAGGATCGCACTGGAACAATTTCGCTAATCCAAAACTCGTTAGGGGACAATATCACTGATCCAAGGGTTGTTAGGGAACAATATTACTGACCCAAAGGTCGTAAGAGGACAATATCACTGACCCAATGGTCGTTACGGAACAAAATCACTGATCAAAGGTTCACTAGTAGACTATATTGCTGACCCATTTGTTGTTAGAGGACAATATCACTTACCCAATGCTAGTTGAGGGACAATATCATTTACCCAAGGGACGTTAGGGGACACTATCATTGACCAAATATTCGTTAGGAGACTATTTCTGACCCATTGGTCGTTAGAGGGCAATATAACTGAACCAAGAGTTGTTTGAGGAAAATATCATTGACCCAACGGTCGTTAGGCGACAATATCGCTGATCCAGTGGTCGTTAGAGGACAATGTCATTGACCCAGTGGTAGGTATGAGACAATTTCGTTAACCAAAGGCCCACATGGAGACAATTTCGATGATCCAAAGTTGCAATGAGACAATTTCGCTGACTCATAGGTCGCGATGAAACTATTTAACTGGCCTAAGGATCCCATGAAGGGAATTCAGCGGCCCACTCATCTTAATGATAACTTTCACACGTCCATGATAAAGATGTGTTGCTCGCAGGGTAGAGCATTCATATTCTCGATTTCTACTGTGCACCTTTTTTTGTCGGTTTCCTAGTATCTTTAGTTTCTTTGAATTGTAGCTATGCTTATTTCTTCCTACCCGATTCCTCACATTAATTTGATTTTTCATCAAACGATCCATGAGGACAGAATGGAGAGAACAGCGCAAAGAATACGAGCCAGAAAATGACAGCATAGACAAATTTGGCAGAGATGGTCAGACAAAGATCTTCATACTCAGAATGTGACACTGTAGACTCAAGGCCCACCTCCACAGAATTGTTCTCACGGACACTGCCACGTGCGATTGTGGAGCACCCAAACAAACACCGGAATATATTCTGCAAGAATGCCCGACCTATGCAGACCAAAGAGAGGCAGTTTAGCATGGGGGAGCGACCTTTCCCGAAAAGCTGTGAGGGACCGGCGAAGACCTGAAACGCACAGGTCTCCTAGGTGAACATCACCGGACTAGAAGCAGAGCATCGGTTGATCGATGATGAAGAAGAAGAAGAAGAAGTACTGATATGTTTGTGTAAGCTGCTCAGGATCGGGTGGCAGGACAAAGTGCCTAGCTCTGAAATTATCAGTTCGACTAATATGTCATTTCTGAAAAGAAAACTCAGATAGTATGGACTGAACATGCTGTTCGTGTGCCCGATGAGCGCATTCTCAGACAGCTGTTTTACGATGACCTCAAAACTAAAAGATCCTCATTAGGAAGGCAGAAGAAATGCTACAGAGACTCCTTGACAGTTTCTCTGAAAACTTTTCTACATAGATGTCACCTCACGCTTGCACAGACTGTTCCACCTGGCGCGCCACCATCACCAAAGGGACTAATATCGGTGAGCGATGGCTCATCGCGGCCGCCCGAAAGAGCAGAACGTACAATGACTCCACAGTCGACGCCTCATGTGACTGTCTCTGGTGCGGCAAAGTCTACCATGCCAGGATAGTTCTCTTTGCTCATATGAGAACACATCTCGCAGCAGAAATCCAGTACTGTCTCCATCTTCGCTTGCGATGGGCAAATATAATTTGGAGTGTTACGAATCTCACCTTCATTCCTATTGTAACATACATCCATTGGAAGTTCAGTTTGTCATGTCTTTGAAAAATAAGCATGCTTGCAAAAATGGCGTGAACTCCCAACAATTTCGAGTTTATTGGAAAACATTTCGTGCGACTCATTTTAGGGTCTGGCCGTTCTCGCAAAATAAATGCAAAATTGGTGTCAAGCCTTTGCACAGCAAATTATTGCCACTGAGCTTATTGTTGTTTTGAACGGTCATAATGAGTAGGTTACTTTTTGTGCGCCCTGAAAAGAACGTTAAGTGACGTGTTGCTGCAGCTTTCCTCACATCCCGAGCGTGCTGATGAAGGTGGACCGGGTCCTCCAGGCTGCTGTGCTATGTTTGAACTCATCTGCGTGTCGCTCACTATTACGGGGATCACGTCGATTCCTCACCTTTTTAGCCAGGCTGCCATGAAAACAGCCCGTTTCCAGAAAGGACTGCGTGGAAGTCAAATTGAGGGTCTTGGCCAGTATATTTTACCTGACCCTGACTAACATGTCTGATCAGTATATTTTGCCTGACTCTGACTAACATGTCTGATCAGTATATTTTACCTGACCCTGACTAACATGTCTGATCAGTATATTTTACCTGACCCTGACTAACATGTCTGATCAGTATATTTTACCTGACCCTGACTAACATGTCTGATCAGTATATTTTACCTGACCCTGACTAACATGTCTGATCAGTATATTTTACCTGACCCTGACTAACATGTCTGATCAGTATATTTTGCCTGTCCAGACGTCGGTCTTCCTCCCCTACTACTGAGACAGTGTGATACTATGAAAAGACTCATGAATAGATGTGCTGGTTTTTGTATATCGCAAATAAGCACAAATGAATACGAGCTGCTTGCTTTCTTAATTTTTTGTTCAATGTTTCTATGTCATCATGAAGATTTTCCATTAATAACCACAATTTCAACAGTATCCGTTAAAATGGTTAAATAGCTGCCGAGTTCCGACATTTTCTAGAGCGGCACTAGTTTCGAAACGTACGACTACAATAGCAGAGCATGCGACAGCCGTAGAGTAGATGGTTCATTTTAAATTTGAAAATTGACTCAGTTCAGCATAGTTTTCAGGGCATATCTGTAGCGAAAATATCAGCTCTGATTCTGTTTAGATTATCAATTTTGGCTAACAGTATAGACTAAAAAACAATCAATGTTATATCTAAATATCGTACTTCGTGTGTTAATATCGTCGGATTACAGCTTGGTGTGTGAGTGCATAAGAGTGTGTGTAAGAGTATGTGCAAGAATGTGGGCTTTAGTGAGAGAGTGTGTGTGTATATAAGTATGTCTGTATGTGTAGGTATGCGTGTACCTGTGTTTATGCGTTTTTGCTTTGCGTGTGTGTGTGTTTGTGTGTTCGTAGGTTTGGACATGTGTGTACGTGTATGTTTGTGAGCTTGTGTAACCTTCTGCAGTCAGAATTGTGTAGATTGTCACACACACCGCCTGGTATTTGTAGAAGATCAATACCAAATGTACGTAGAAAATAAGGTGTGGTAGGTATATAATAACCATGTGTGCTTTGTTGCTCCAATCGGAGCACAGTGGCACTACTGCAGTTGACCTGCCAGTAAGAAGCTTACCCCAAGCTTCTCTGCATTCTTGGAGTGGTGTTTTCTGCATCACTGTGTCGTACAATATAATGTTGCCAGCAAAAGCACAACCCGTATTAGTTGTTGTTATTTTGCCATGCATAGTTTGGTGATAGGCCGAGCTGATAGGGTATCGATCTCTTGATCAATGAGATATGTGCTCAAACCTTGGTTAGGCCTATGTTCTTCTAAAGGATTCTAAGTGCAATAAATATCTAACCTGTATACTCCATGATAACTTGAAGGACACGCGGCTTTATTCCTTAGTGCTATAACCCCCCCCCCCCTACCTTGCCCCCCCCACGTGGCATTATTCCTTGGTGCTATAAATCCCTCCCTTCCCCCTTCCTAACCCCCCCTCTCCCTCCTTTTCACGTCTGCCTCATCAGTGGTAGTGCACGCTGTAGCCAAAATATGTTTACTTATAGGGAAGTTTTAGCTGGTGTATTCTTTCTTTTCATCCAACCCACCCTCTCTCCTCCAATTAAGTTATCACTGGCTCCACGCACGGAAGGGTATGCAATAACTTAACTTGATTATCGTGAGTTGTGTTCCATGTTATTCCTGTTTTGTTTGGTTGTTTTGTTTGAGCATGCTGCGTATGTTCGGCATGGTTTAGTCTCATCATCGGGGGTATGAGGTATATGCTCTCACCGTGTGCTGTAAACCCTGATACCAGTCATATCCAAGTCCAGGTACAGCTAGTTATAGCCAACCATATCTTGTCATCGATGGTGTCATGTGTGTTCTCTACTTTCTGGAACTGCCATTAAATGTCTTTTTTATTCTTGTATCTCGAGTGCCTGGAGTTAGTAGCGTTACCATATAAAAAAAAAACGTCATTATCATCAGCCACTGCAAAAGCTCGGATACAGTCTTCCTGCAATGGGTCTACTACAGTCACAACCTTTGCTTTACATTGTAGCCAAAATGTGAATGATTGACATTCCTTGGTTATTGGCTTCCTGGAAAAAAATTGTACAAAATAAATTTGAAAAACTTGCAGATATTTTGGGTGCGAAGAAAATTGACTAACGTAATCATAGCACGGCAGCTACGTTTGTTGTCACATCGAAAGAAATAACACCTTGCTGAATACAATTATGGAAGGAAAGGTGAAAGGTAAACGTGTCATTGGTCGACAACAACATAAGTAGAAGAAGACTTCAATAGATAGACAAGGAAAAACATGGCAGAACGTACCATCAAGGAAAGAGACATAGGATTAAACTGAACTGAAAGCTGTAGTGTTGATATTAGAGAAAACATGTCAATGAAAGCTGTAGTGTTGATTTATGGTTGATATTAGAGAAAACATGTCAATGAAAGCTGTAATATTGATTTATGGTTGATATTAGAGAAAACATGTCAATGAAAGCTGTAGTGTTGATTTATGGTTGATATTAGAGAAAATATGTCAATGAATGAAACCTAGGCGGCTCTTGCTGTCTTTGTTGTTCTAACTGTTAGTCACAAAGATAACTCAGGAGAGGACCTTGTCTAATTAGACAGTTCTCCTAGAAGATGCTGCTCTGACAACAAACAGATAGGCTGGAGACAATCACACGCCACGCAGCCACAAACAACTGCATGCTCAAGAGTAGCCGTGCTCAGTGCAATGTAACCGGCCTCAGGAAAGTGACTTTTTAGAGTCATTGATATGGATGTAAAATCATGAACGTGGGAAAAATTATAAGGACGTGGAAATGATAGGTCAAGTTCACTAGAAAAGAGTGAAGAAACGATGAAAACAACAAAAAGTTGAAGAAACGCCGTGATGGAGACCGCTCTCTTTGATCAGCTGTGTGGACAGTTTTTTTTTCCTGCTGTGTCCACTGAAATGGGTGACTTGCGCTGTGATTTGGATTAAAGTGAGGAAGAAACTGCGTTTTTTGTCAACCTCACGCTCTGGTCCTGAGTTAGCCTTGGTCAGTGACAAGCTATTTATCGACACGACTGGAGACATGATGCAGATTTTTCCTCAGGGTTTACTCCCGAAGCCTTTCGCGTAAATAGGTATCTCTGAAGGGGAGAGGGGGGGGGGGGGAGGATGACACCTAACGTTGTGTGTCGTGCCTTTCCCAAAACCGCAAGAGGTGGTAGGGACATCACTCTACCTGTGAGTGAGTTGGGCATCTCTCGCGGGCTATGTTCTGAACATACAACAATAACCACTAAAAACCTCCACGCCCACAGGTATATCACAACATCTTGCCCTGACTTTTATCATAGCGGACATATTTTATAACGTTCCTTGACGTATAATTTCTGTTCTTCTCAGTGTTGGTAGGGTGAACCATATAGCCATAGGTGAACAGTTCATTATTGTTCTCATTGTAAACACTCCATGGTCTCATGTCGTCTCGTTCGGCGACTTGATACAAGTTTAACTGTCAACAATGTTTTTCTATATAGTCGGATAGATTTACTCAAACTAGGTAACCGTTAGCAACAATTAGTCAATATATTACATATTCTTCTTTTCTTCGTTCGTTCTCAAACTCTCATTACCAAACCATGAAAAAGGCTTTGGAAATAGAAGGATAAAGTCCGGAACACGGAATGCGTTGTGTCGTAGCTTGACTGTGATGTTTGCACTTTGATGGTCAGACACATCCTACTTCAGCATGATCTATATAGTCTGATGAATTCCCTAAGTTTTGATTAATGTCAACCGCGATTAAGTCTATATAGTCTCATAAATTCCCTCAGCATAGTCTATATAGTCTCATAAATTCATTCAGTATAGTCTATATAGTCTCATACATTCCCTCGGTCTAGTCTTTAAAGTCTGATGAAGTCCCTTAGTATAGTCTATATAGTCTGATTAATGTCCTCAGTTTAGATCTTTCAACAGCGATTCATCTATAATCTAAAATATATCATATTTCCTTCCTCCATTGTGCAATCTGACAGTTTATGTATTCTTTTCATTTGGCATATATAGCCAAAATATTATAAATGACTGCTCCTGATTTTATTCATTCATTTTCGTGTTACGTCTATTGAAGACTTCCTTTTTTCTTATTTGTGTTTTTTTTTATTTTCTCAAGATGTTAAATTAAGCTAACGACCAAAGCTGAATTGTCTATTTCATCCATCTTTTGATTTACAAAAGTTTGATGTACAATGTACTGGCTTTCCCTAATGTGCATGATAATTTTCATTTCTAATCTTACACAAAATGTTCTTTTTTCCATAACTATGCCCCAAACTTAAGTTTAACAAACAGAACAGGATCCGGTTTGGAACTGCTCATTCTATTGGTAATTTAAATGTACAGTTTCCGGTTGTGGTGTGTGCAGTAGACATTAACTTTAGCAACACACACACACACTATCTCTCTCTTTCTCTCCCTCTTTCTCTCTCTCTCTTTCTCTCTCTCTCTCTCATTCCCTCTTTCACCCTATCCCTCTCTCTCTCTCTCTCTCTCTCTCTCTCTCAATCTCTCTCTATATTTATCTCGCTTTGTTTTATTGTTCTATCTTTTTCTTTGCCTGACGGTAAAAGTTTATTGTTTCAGACTTACCTGTAGTTTTTACCTCTGCACTTTGTCATTCTTCAATGTCTTGTTTGTTTTGTATTGTTGCATGTACTTCTTTGCTTACATATTGTATGGAGCCCTTAAAGTAAATGTTCCCTTGTATCTGACATTTCCCTCTAGACATCTCACAATTTGTCAAATATCTTGCTGTGTTATTTATGTAACTGTAACTGCTTATTTATAATGCTTATCTCTGTTCAGTAATTTAAATTGTCTGTTTACTATTAATCTTATACTTTAAAGTACATTTTCTCAATACACTGGCCGCGTTTTTTCAGTAAGTTCCGGTATTAAAAATAACAAAAGATAGAAATTATTTATTGCAGCCAAAAGTTGACCACATGTGTACATTTCTCAACCTAGCCGCCAATAAGTTCAACACAATTGTGGCATCGTGGCACCAGGTTGGTAATTCCAGTGTTAAAGAAGTCTGCTGTCAATGTCTTGAATCATTCTTTAACTCATGTGTGCAGTCCATCACCAGTTTCAAACCGTTGGGATTCAAGCCACTGCTTTAAGTTCATGAAAAGATGGTAGTCACTTGGCACAAGATTAGGAATGTAGGATAAATATATGGATATTTGTTCGCCAATTTCGATACCATTTCCTAACCATACTATAAGTTATAACATCTGACCTATGACCTAATTGAGTTCTTTGTGAATGTCCGCAGCACTGTTGAGTTTTGCCATACAAAAAAAAAATTATCTCAACACGAACATCACAGGTGGCGGGATTATTTTATGTTTGCGCTCATTATAAATCACTCACACACAGCATAAAACAAGAATCCGACATCGAAAACATAGTAGACAGCAAGTTAATGAACCATATTAAGATACTGCACATTTCCGTCTTCCAACTTCCGTTAGCGGTAATGTCAAAACGGAACTTACTTTAAAAAAAGGAGCATCGTATTAGGTCAAGCTTATTATATGACTCGGTGTAATGGGTAAAAAAAATGAATGATTTGTTTTTTGCTTTCATTATATATATATATATATAAAACACAAATTACTGATATTTCCATTTCTGGAAGCGTTCTTCAATTTGATCATGTTTAGGAGAAGAGAGTGATGTATATTTTGTGGGGATGTTTGTGTGTTATTTTATTGTCAGCCATCGCTTCACTCTGGTTATCAGGTAAACTATACCATGAAAACTACTTACCGACGTTTGTTATGAGAATGCAGACTTTAACAATATGTATCTACATTTACAACTAAACTATTGTTATACCAGTTACTATCTATAGACAATTTTCCTGGATTAAACAGAAAACTTTATTAGCAGTTTGATTGAAATTTGGCATCAGCATTTCTCTGCTTGTACGTGGGAGATGGGGAGATGTGTGAGGACTACTAACATTTATGTGTTTGTACGTGGGAAATGGAGAGATGTGTGGGGACTACTAACATTCCTGTGTTTGTACGTGGGAAATGGGGAGATGTGTGGGGACCACTAACATTTCTGTGTTTTTACTTGGGAAATGGGGAGATGTGTGGGGACTACTAACATTTCTGTGTTTGTACGTGGGAAATAGGGAGATGTGTGGGGACTACTAACATTTCTGTGTTTGTACGTGGGAAATGGGGAGATGTGTGGGGACTACTAACATTTCTGTGTTTGTACGTGGGAAATGGGGAGATGTGTGGGGACTACTAACATTTCTGTGTTTGTACGTGGGAAATGGGGAGATGTGTGGGGACTACTAACATTTCTGAACATGTGAGTAACACAGGAGGCGTTCGGGTCTATCGCCAAAGCAACTGGATTCAGTCTCAGCTATTGACACTCTCTAGTCCACCTAACTTGTAAATGTTACCTGGCTTACTGTTAGGGAAGCAAAAGCAGGAAAGGCACTGAGCACCGCCTCCCCTCCACCCGCCGATAAGATCTATGCCCTAGTACAAGGAATCGTATAACACTTTATTCTCAAAAACAAATGATTGACATGTGATAGACTACATGTACATTATAACGACTCACGAACTGTCTAATTATACATTATAATGAATGCGTGAAAACAAAGGCTTAAACAAAAGTTTACATTTGAAAAAATGTTGTCGCTATTAAGCTCATATATAGCAAACAGTGAAGGACGCTAAGCCATTGTTCATTTATAGCCAACAGTGAAGAACGCTAAGCCATTGTTCATTTATAGCCAACAGTGAAGAACGCTAAGCCATTGTTCATTTATAACCAACAGTGATTGAGGCTAAGCCATTGTTCAAATATAGTCAAAGGTGCAGAACGCTAAGCCATTGTTCATATATAGCCAACAGTGAAGAACGCTAAGCCATTGTTCATTTATAGCCAACAGTGAAGAACGCTAAGCCATTGTTCATTTATAGCCAACAGTGAAGAACGCTAAGCCATTGTTCATTTATAACCAACAGTGAAGAACGCTAAGCCATTGTTCATTTATAGCCAACAGTGAAGAACGCTAAGCCATTGTTCATTTATAACCAACAGTGATTGAGGCTAAGCCATTGTTCAAATATAGTCAAAGGTGCAGATTGCTAAGCCATTGTTCATATATAGCCAACAGTGAAGGACGCTAAGCCATTGTTTATTTATAACCAACAGTGAAGGACGCTAAGCCATTGTTCATATAGAGCCAACAGTGAAGGATGCTAAGCCATTGTTCATTTATAGCCAACAGTGATTGAGGCTAAGCCATTGTTCAAATATAGTCAAAGGTGCAGGACGCTAAGCCATTGTTCATACATAGCCAACAGTGAAGGACACTAAGCCATTGTTCATATATAGCCAACAGTGAAGGACGCTAAGCCATTGTTCATTTATAGCCAACAGGGAAGGACGCTAAGCCATTGTTAATATATTGCCAACAGTGAAGGACGCTAAGCCATTGTTCATATATAGCTAACAGTAAAGGACGCTAAGCCATTGTTCATATATAGCTAACAGTGAAGGACGCTAAGCCATTGTTCAAATATAGTCAAAGGTTGCAGGACGCTAAGCCATTGTTCATATATAGCTAACAGTGAAGGACGCTAAGCCATTGTTCAAATATAGTCAAAGGTTGCAGGACGCTAAGCCATTGTTCATATATAGCCAACAGTGACGGACGCTAAGCCATTGTTCATTTATAGCCAACAGTGAAGAACGATAAGCCATTGTTCATTTATAACCAACAGTGATTGAGGCTAAGCCATTGTTCAAATATAGTCAAAGGTGCAGAACGCTAAGCCATTGTTCATATATAGCCAACAGTGAAGAACGCTAAGCCATTGTTCATTTATAGCCAACAGTGAAGAACGCTAAGCCATTGTTCATTTATAGCCAACAGTGAAGAACGCTAAGCCATTGTTCATTTATAACCAACAGTGATTGAGGCTAAGCCATTGTTCAAATATAGTCAAAGGTGCAGAACGCTAAGCCATTGTTCATATATAGCCAACAGTGAAGGACGCTAAGCCATTGTTTATTTATAACCAACAGTGAAGGACGCTAAGCCATTGTTCATATAGAGCCAACAGTGAAGGATGCTAAGCCATTGTTCATTTATAGCCAACAGTGATTGAGGCTAAGCCATTGTTCAAATATAGTCAAAGGTGCAGGACGCTAAGCCATTGTTCATACATAGCCAACAGTGAAGGACACTAAGCCATTGTTCATATATAGCCAACAGTGAAGGACGCTAAGCCATTGTTCATTTATAGCCAACAGGGAAGGACGCTAAGCCATTGTTAATATATTGCCAACAGTGAAGGACGCTAAGCCATTGTTCATATATAGCTAACAGTAAAGGACGCTAAGCCATTGTTCATATATAGCTAACAGTGAAGGACGCTAAGCCATTGTTCAAATATAGTCAAAGGTTGCAGGACGCTAAGCCATTGTTCATATATAGCTAACAGTGAAGGACGCTAAGCCATTGTTCAAATATAGTCAAAGGTTGCAGGACGCTAAGCCATTGTTCATATATAGCCAACAGTGACGGACGCTAAGCCATTGTTCATATATAGCCAACAGTGAAGAATGCTAAGCCATTGTTCAAATATAGCCAAAGGTGCAGGACGCTAAGCCATTGTTCATATATAGCCAACAGTGAAGGACGCTAAGCCATTGTTCATTTATATCCAACAGTGAAGGACGCTAAGCCATTGTTCATTTATATCCAACAGTGAAGGACGCTAAGCCATTGTTCATATATAGCCAACAGTGAAGGACGCTAAGCCATTGATCATTTAGAACCAACAGTGAAGGACGCTAAGCCATTGTTCATTTATAGCCAACAGTGAAGGACGCTAAGCCATTGTTCATATATAGCCAACAGTGAAGGACGCTAAGCCATTGATCATTTAGAACCAACAGTGAACGACGCTAAGCCATTGTTCTTATAATGACGATGATAATATTGCTAAGAAAACCGTATCTGTTGACATGTATTTTAAAGTTAAAAATCATGTCTGCACTCTTCAATAAACACACACATTTCTGCTTGCCAGAACTTGCTTGCTAATTTTTTCAGCGCATAAGAAACAAATGACTTTGTCTTTTCTAAAGTTATGCCATACTTCAACCTGCAGAACTTCTTGCTATACACACGAATATTTCACTCACACCTGGCAGAACGTGTTTCTCCTTGAACTGTCCTTAATTTGCTATCACAAGCAATTCCTGTTTGTTTACTCGAATCATTACCAAACATTTACCCCAATCCGGCATTCCGATTCTGATAAGTGGGTTCTTTTACAAATATAAAATGAAAATCTAAATAAAGCAAAAACACATTTTCTATGTAAGTTACCTGTATCTTGCGCGTCTAAGTGGCAGTAGTCAAAGTTTTACTTCCCGCAAGCAAATATGCTGGATTCGCTTCTTGGTGGAGCATGTTACAGTTTAGCCAGCTGTAAATGGGTCAATGGGTTACTGTTAAGCAAGACAAGGCATCGAGGGAGGTAATTGTTCAGAGCAGCTCAAAAGGAACTTCTTTGTTGCAAATGTGATTCCGTTGGCCTACATACCTATCTCCAAAGTATTAGTTCCTTCATCCAGGAGACAGCATATGTCTAGTTCATTAGTAGACAATGCCGTCAAAGATAAAGTGTAATATGATCCATTGTACAACAAATGAGCCTTTTCCGAGATGGTGTGTCATGTTCTCTGTCTCCGTAACAATGTCAGGTATCTATTCAGAGCTAGGTAGACAGAAGCATGCGAGCCGGGATCAAACTCAGTCACTTTGGAGTGAAAAACAAAAGCTCTAGTCTCTCTCCTATTCTAATGTTTCACAGCGGCGTATTGGTGATGTTTAAATATCTGGAGTGCATTTTTATAAAGGGCGCAACGAGAAAGGTAATTTACATAAACGGCAGAGTTTAAACATCAGTCAATGAATCCATAAATCCCTAACCCGTTACGCTCATAGAGGGGGAACATCAACACAACATGTTCAATAAAACAACCAATCAAATATGTATAAGTATTTCAAGACACATCGTGAGTAAATGTAAATATTTGATAAGATTCCGGGATGGACAGAAGATGAGAACGTCAGGAAGAGTAACAAAATCTTCTGTAATAAATCAACCGATTTCATAATTTATATCAAACCTATCCATATATAATCAGGGGATCAAGCAACAATTACAAATAAATATATTTCAGATCATGTTTTTGTGTCAATCTTTGGAAGGATGAAAATTGGGTATGCCAGTTTTCTATTGTGTAAAGTGATTTAAAAAATGGATTTAATTTTCTCAAAGTTCATTTTTCTTTTGTGTAAAGTGATAAACACATTGATTTAGTTTTCTCAAAGTTCATTTTTCTTTTGTGCATTGTGTTTGGTGATAAACACATTGATTTAGTGTTCACAAAGTTCATTTTTTCCATTGTATAAAGTAATAAACACATTGATTTAGTTTTCTCAAAGTTCATTTTTCTCCCCGACACCCAGCTCCGATTTAGATATCTTCGGCTCTGCAGCCATTATTGTTTACCATTTGTGTTCTCTCTCTCTTCCGTTAATCAGATCATGGAAGACTGGAAGTACGTAGCCATGGTGCTGGACCGCTTGTTTCTGTGGATCTTCACTACGGCATGTGTTGTTGGCACGTTTGGGATCATTCTACAGGCGCCAACGCTGTACGACGAGAGAACGCCCTTGACACCTGACCTTAAGGAAAGTTGTTACTCTGGCTACTCCTCTAGATAACGTTAGCTGTCTGTTACCTCTCAAATACTGTGACTCTCGTGAAAAAAGTGACAGCAAGTGTGAGAGAGTCATATGATATTAGTGCAACATTCATATCCTACGGGATTTTAATTTAATTTCAATCTCGTTCTCCTGCAACGGATTTGCTGTTGTTTGATACGTCGCCCATTACGTAATCAGGCATCTCGTCCAATATAATTCAGTTGAAAAGAATTTCAACTAGGGGCCAAAACGGTAACCCTCCATCACACATAATTGGAGAATATACAGCAATGTTGTGTGTGATGAGTTTATAGGTCTACGATACGTCTGACGAGTGCGCTTACGTCTAGAAAATGTGTGACGAGTTTATATGTCTGGTAGACCAAAACTGCTAAATGCCAGATAATGGTTGACGAGTCTATATGTTTGTGGTCTGGTTGATGAATTTATAGTCTAGTCTTGAGCATGTTTGACGTGTCTAAAAGTTTAGTCTAGAATTAGCTAAACGGGTTTATACCTTAAGTCAGCTTGACGAGTTTATGCGCATAGTTAATGATATGGTTGACGAGTTTATCGGACTGGTATGCATGATGAGTTTATGCGTATATTCTTTGATGAATTTGATGAGTTTATTATCTGTTTGACTAGTTTTACGTATAGTAAATTATATGTTTTGCTTGTTTATGGATCTAGTATGTTTGAATAGTTTACACGTGTTTTCTATGATGTATTTGACGAATGTACGAGTCCAGTATGTTTGATGAGTTTATACGTTTAGCGTAAGACATTTTTGACGAATTTTCAGTTTAGTATGTTTGACGTGTAGTCTAGAATATGTTTGAAAACCTTTCATTACATATTAACTTGCTCATAAAATTATGTAAAGGTAGAGCTAGTACCATAGCCTACACTGATATCGGGGATGGAGTGTAAGAGACTTCATTGTATGAGGTCATACATCGTTTGTGAGTTGGGTTATACAGGTGTCTTCATAGTTGCCAGTAAGTCAGGTACATATTTATAGCTGGATCAATTGGAGAGTGATGTGACAATTGAGTGCTCTACCACGCTAATCAAAGGCTCATAGCGTTATGATATGTAATGATTTGAAAAGTTATGTACAACTTGAATTGTAATTTTTTCAACTTGATTTAGTCAAGCGAAACCTTTTGATGATTTGCTTTTGTCCTTGAACACCATACACACATTGGTATATCGATTTGTGATGTTCCTGTCAGTGTGTATTTGTTAAAGACGTTACAAATTCTATAAAAAGGCAACTTGAACATAGGAAAATGGAATCACGAGATTGTAAACACAAATCTGGTCGTCAGCTAGACTTTCCTCGAAGAAAAACAAACAGCAAGAACAATATTATTTTCATTCGAAATTTAATGAGAACAAAACATGACTAAATTACACTGAGCTCTTTTGACAGAATAAGTTGTAACAAACCATGATTAAATCACACTGAGCTCTTGAACAGTATAAGTTATAACAAAACATGACTAAATCAAACTGAACTCTTAAACAGAATAAGCTGTAACAAAACATGACTAAATCACACTGAGCACTTGCCCTGATTAAGATGTAACAAAACATGACTAAATCACACTGAGCTCTTGAACAGAATAAGTTGTAACAAAATATGACTAAATCCCACTGAGCTCTTGAATAGAACAAGCTGAAACAAAACATGACTAAATCACACTGAGCTCTTGAACAGATTAAGCTGTAACAAAACATTACTAAATTGCATTGAGCTCTTGAACAGAATAAGTTGTAACAAAACATGACTAAATCACACTATTCTCTATAACAGAATGAGATGTGTGCCATTGTTTTTTTAAAGACCATTTATCTCTTTAAGTCTTGATTTGTGGTGAGATACCTCGCTGGCCATACATTGGTTGTCTTTTCATTATAAAAACTTTTGACAATTTAGTGTCAAACTGAGGGACAAACATACACTCTTCTCAATGTACGTCATGGTTAGCCAGCAGATATCAGTATCATAAAGTACAGTTGGTCCCAGCTCAGACAGCAAGTTCAGACCTATTCGTCTGTTACTTCACGACTCCACGCCATATGTAATTCCATTGACGTTCAAATACGTCTGACGTGCATCGTTAAGAAATTGTTCCTGAGCTTTGATACTTATATACTGTTAAATAAACTTTGTAGTATGAAACATATCAAAATGTGTAAAGGTTCCCGCGTCTCAGAAAATAATCCTGACACAGAACTCGTGTTTTTTGGTGTGCCGATACCAAGAACTAATAAATATTAATATTGTTTTTATTATATACTTTTAAAATTTATGACAGAACATGAACCAAACAACACTTACAAAAGATTTGACTACGCATCTTCCCTGTGACAAACTATGGGTGCGAAACATGGACAATCACACAAATATTAAAGAAGAAATGTGAATCTTTCCAGCTAAAATACGTCAGAAAAGTTCTCTTAATACCATGTACTAGAAGAAAACACGGAGATGCCCTAAAATACCTATAAATCAAGACAAGAGAAAGTGGCGAATGATAGGATATAGTGGAGGCAGGATAGATTAATGCTTTCAAGAATCGATTGTACCCGCATATTAATAACTGGATCAAGTGAATATAAGAGAAACTGGTTGTATACAGATTCTGCAGTCTTCTTAACCAATATAAAGACGTTAAGTTAAATTAAACGAGATGGGTATAGACCAAACGTGGCTGGTAAACTTAATCAATTCTAGGAAACTACAATACTTTGGCCACATCAAACGCCACAATAGTCTTTGCAAAAATAAAACTATACTGGAATGTATGCACATGGAAAAGAGGCAGAAGTAGACCGAAGAGCAGATGGTCCCACGACATCCGTGATGTACCGAAACTGAGTGGGTCAGAGACAGGAGAATTGGACAAAGGTCGAGATTCTTGCAGGGTGGCTGACTGGTTCAGTTTGTAAAGGACTTGCTGCTTGGGGAATATACGTTATTATACTGTTTGTGTACTTTACAGTAAACTATTGAATTTAATATTCATGAACAGGAAGTGTTTTTGGAAGGCCTTCTCGGTACTTCTCTTGCATTTGCAAGTGTTATATTTATGTTTTCGACTCCCTTTAACTCAATTGAATACAAAATTAGGGCCTTGGTTCTGTGTCCAACCACATTTTAGAGTCCAACCATACTCTGGTCACTAATTAGTCGAACTTTCGGGGTCAAGAGTGCTACAGTTGAAACCTGTGTCGGCTGACTGACGATATATACAGACATCCAGAGGTTAGACCGCAATCAGCTACCTATATTTAAAAAGAACATGTTTTATTTTATATTACCTACATTGTTTGTTTCTTATTTGTTTTGACAATTTTATGATCTTGTGTTTATATTTTTTTGAATGCAGCTACACATACATCCCTATAATAATTTATAAATGCCCAATAAGCTGTTATCAATCTTCAGTCACATAGGTCCCTGTATGTCACTGAACAAAATACTGGCCCGTCACAAGAGAAAGTTCAAGGGTTATTACTTGGATAGCGTCTGATATATGACTCGGCTGACGTAGTGTTCACGTGACCTTTCCGAATTGAATGGTGCACGTGATTTGACCATTGATCAGTGAGTTTAGTACAGTCTAATACTAAAGGCAGGGCCAAAAGGGATCTCTAAGATTCTTCCCGTTGAGCGATCCCATAAAAGATTACCACAAATCATCTTCCTTGCTTGCACATCCAGAACCACGCGAGAGACGTTTTGGCTAGTTTGTTTATTAAAAGAGCCAGCTCTCATTGGTTGGTCAAGAGATTGATAGCGTTGGCAAAGACGATATAGTACATTCGTTAGTGGACAAAGAAATATTTGGTTCCTGTACTTTTACAGTACGAAAATGTTGTTTATGGAAATAGTCTATTCTAGATGATATACCAGGGTGTCTTAAACACTGGGCTCGTTATCACAAATGAAACGTCACGCCGTATTATGTGGTCTTCAAAATGAATGAATCAATCAATGAAAGTCCATCTGTCCTATTTGTGCACATACCATTGACCACATCTCGCCAGCATACACTGTCCTGCGCTATTGTTTCTTCAACTCTCCGTGTGTAAATTAGCTAAGAATTATGATTTGAGAACCTATACTTTTTTCTTCTTCTTCGTACGCAGTCAGACAGTTACCATTATTTTTTCGAAAAAAGCGGCGGTCATCCTGAGGCTGTCGCCACTGCCATAGAGCTTGTCTTGCAGTTCCACTGGTGATGGCCACATCTGCTCTCTCTGATCCTCATATGTCGGGCAGTTCTGCAGCAGATGTTCAGCGGTCATTTTACCAGTACCGCACGGGCATTCGTCGGTACCACCTATCTTCAATTTGTTGAATAGGTGGTACCTCAGTCTATTGTGGCCAGTGCGAAGTCTGAAGACAACGACCTGCTCTCTTCGATTCAACTGGTAATAGGCATCGTTTTTGGTGTAACCGGTATGTTCGGTTTCCCATTTGGTCATGTATCTGGCTTTGATAAGCCGTTTTGACTCTTCGTACGTCATACTAGTATCTGTTTGTGGTAGTCTTGCACCTTCTTTTGCCAGTCTGTCTGCCTCCTCGTTGCCTTGGATGTTGCAGTGTGATGGGACCCACTGTACCACTACCCTTTTTGGTGCGGACTGCTGGCACAGTTTGCAGATTGCTGCTCTTAAATCATTAAGCTCAGTGTTTTTCTGGCTTTTTAGCGCTGTGACTACGGCGAGAGCATCTGTAAGCAGGACTATATGGCTTTCATTTTCATTGTGTGTCACCATTTCTTCCACTGCCGCCCTCAGTGCCTCTGCCTCCGCTCTGAAATTGCTTGTGTACTTACCAGTAGCGAATGACAGTGTTATTTGTCTGCCATTTGGTAGGTTCAGGAATGCTCCTGCCCCTCCGTTCTGTGTAGTGTTTGTTAGAGAACCGTCGGTGTATGCATGGGTCCAGTCCATGCTTGGGTAGCTTTTCGATATGAAGCTTAGGGTAGTATTTCTCCTTTCTTTTTCAGTCTGGCAGTTTTTGTTTACTTCTTCTTCTTCTGCGTACACAGTCAGACAGTAACCATTATTTTTTCGAAAAAAGCGGCGGTCATCCTGAGACTCTCGCCACTACCATAGAGCTTGTCTTGCAGTTCCACTGGCAATGGCCACATCTGCTCTCTCTGATCCCCGTATGTCGGGCAGTTCTGCAGCAGATGTTCAGTGGTCATTTTACCAGTACCGCACGGGCATTCGTCGGTACACCCTATCTTCAATTTGTTGAATAGGTGGTACCTCAGTCTATTGTGGCCAGTGCGAAGTCTGAAGACAACGACCTGCTCTCTTCGGTTCAACTGGTAATAGGCATCGTTTTTGGTGTAACCAGTATGTTCGGTTTCCCATTTGGTAATGTACCTGGCTTTGATAAGCCGTTTGGACTCTTCGTACGTCATACTGGTATCTGTTTGTGGTAGCCTTGCACCTTCTTTTGCCAGTCTGTCTGCCTCCTCGTTGCCTTGGATGTTGCAGTGTGACGGAACCCACTGTACCACTACCCTTTTTGGTGCGGACAGCTGGCACAGTTTGCAGAGTGCTGCTCTTAAGTCATTAAGCTCAGTGTTTTTCTGGCTTTTTAGCGCTGTGACTACGGCGAGAGCATCTGTCAGCAAGACTATGTGGCTCTCATTTTCACTGTGTGTTGCCATTTCTTCCACTGCCGCCCTCAGTGCCTCTGCCTCCGCTCTGAAATTGCTTGTGTACTTACCAGTAGCGAATGACAGTGTTATTTTTCTGCCATTTGGTAGGTTCAGGAATGCTCCTGCCCCTCCGTTCTGTGTAGTGTTTGTTACAGAACCGTCGGTGTATGCATGGGTCCAGTCCATGCTTGGGTAGCTTTTCGTTATGAAGCTTAGGGTAGTGTCTCTCCTTTCTTTTTCGGTCTGGCAGTTTTTGTTTGCAATACCTGGTATATTTTCTACCACCTCTGGAAATATATCCTGCCTCCAAGTAGGTTTTCGTACAGTAGTGATGGGTTTTGGTGTTGTTAGTGCGTTTATGGGATCTTCGTGCATCTTTGCTTTGGCTATTTCTGCAAAGTTTCTCCGCTTTAATTTCCCAGTTCCCAAATTGTTTAGCCTCTGGTACATTGGATGGTCCGTCAGTCTTCGGAGTTTCTCTGACTGCAGCTGGGCTCTGCAGTCTCTTCTGTCGGTCATGGATTGCAGTTTTGTAATCTTTTCAAGTTCTACAATTGGCGTTGACTTCATGCCACCTGTTATGATTCTCATGGCTTGGTTTTGAAGTTTGTTAACTTTATCGAAGTTCGCCTTCGCTGCTGTTGTCCATGCCGCGATGCCATACTCGAGAACTGGTCTCACTCTTCCAGTGTACAGTTTCTTTAGTATGCCTTCGTCTGCTCCCCAGCTTGTGCCAGCAAGTTTCCTCATGATCGCCATTCTTTCTCTGGCTTTCATTCGGTTTCTCTCAATCTGACTTTTCCATGTCATGCGCCGATCAAATGTGACTCCCAGATAGGTTGGGTTGTCGTTTGGCTGCAGGATTTTGCCATTTAGGCTTAATTTGGTACTTTGGGGTTTTAATGAGAGCGAGAATATTGTGCACGTGGTTTTCTCCTCGTTTATTTTGACCAGCCATGAGTTCGCCCACTCTTCCAGCGATGTTAGGGCCGTTTGCATCCGATTTCTTGCTATGGTGAGATTCTTTTCAGAGGTCCACATAGCCAGATCGTCTGCAAACATTGAGCTATGGACTCTTCTTGGTATATTCTCTGTAATATCGTTTATATATACCAGGAAGAGTGTGGGTGACAGTACTCCCCCTTGGGGTACTCCCTGCTCGAGTGTCACCTTTTTGCTCATCTGCCCTTGTACTTGGACTCTGGCCGTTCTTTGTTTGAGGTAGTGGTTGATCCACTTGTACATCTTCCCACAAACATCACTTCTTCTTAGCTTGACTCTAAGTCCATCCTTCCAGACTTTGTCAAATGCCTTTTCCAGATCCACCCAAACAGCTACTGTGTGTTTCTGTGCCTGGTAGGCATCTTCTATTTCCTGAGCTATGAGGATGACCTGGTCCTCAGTGGATCTGTGCTGTCTAAAGCCGGCTTGCTGTGGAATTAGTATTCTTTTTTCTTCCAGATGCCATATCAGTCTGGTGTTTATCATACGTTCCATCAGCTTGCCGACACAGCTCAGTAGGCTGATGGGCCTGTATCCATTTGGATCTGTTTTGTCCTTTCCTGTTTTTGGTACTGGCACCAGTACTGCGTCTTTCCATGCCTGGGGTACAATTCCCCTTTTCCAGCTTTGGTTCAGGACCGATAGCAGTTTCCTCTTCGCTGTTTGGCCCAGCCCCATCAGCATTTCGTTTGTTATCCCGTCTTTTCCGGAAGATTTCCTTTTCTTTAATGTTCTCATAGCCTCTTCCATTTCGCTCATTGTTAATTTGGCCATCATGTGTTCTTCAGGTGCCGTATTGATGTTGTCGTGCCCCTTTAGCTCTTTACTAATGTATGTGTGCCTATCTGCAGGGACCTCGATGTGGTTTGCTCTGGCATAGTGATCGACAAAAGCGTTTGCGGCTTTTTTACTGGTGAGCAAGTTTTCGCCCTGCTTGATGGTAATTTGTTTGTTTGACGGGGTTTCGTCGTTCATGGCTCTGACTAGCTTCCATAGCTTGTTCCCTTCTTTATCCAGGTTTAGGCTTTCCGTTTTGTTTTTCCAGCTTTCTCTTGCTGTTTGCTTGAGAGTGTGTTTGTATTTCGCCGTGGCGGCTTTGAGGGCGATGTTTGCCTCCATAGATTGTTCTCGCTCTGCCATGTTCCTAGCATTTGTTACTGCATCTTCCACTTTCTGCAACTCATCATTCCAGTAGGGCTTATAGTTTTTCCTAGCTCCTCTTGGGATGGTTTCAGTGGCGGCTTGCATTATTGCCTTGCTTAGGCTTTCCACCATGGGCTTCATTTTGTTGTTTCGTGTGTTGATGGTTTCACACAGCCCATCTGTCAGGATTGCAAATCTGTCCCAGTCGGCTCGTTTGTAATTCCAACGTGGGAGCGGTTTTGTTTCCTGTGGGCCTACTTCCATATCAATGTCTAGCCTGATCGGCCTGTGGTCGCTACCTGCCAGTTGGTTTAGCACCTGGCGGTCTATTTTATGGTGTATGTCCTGTGTGGAGAAGGCCAAATCTGGAGTCGAGGTGGTACGCCATGTTCTAGAATATAAACTAGGGGTATCCTCCGGCCTATTGATTAGGGAGAGATTTGTATCTATCTCCCAATCTTCCACTTCGTCCCCTCTGCTGTCTGTGTCATAGTATCCCCATCTCTCCGAGTGGCTGTTGAAATCTCCAACTACTATGCAGTTGGAGTCTCTGACCTCCATACTCGAGAGCGATAGGTCTCTATTTGGTGGTCCGTACAGATTGAAAATGCGGAGCTTCGTCTCTTGAGCCATTATGTCAACTCCTACAATTTCTGCTTGTCCGATGTGACTGACAGGTACCGCGCTACTCGGTATGCAGTTTCTGGTCAGTATCAGGACCTTTCTTTTGTGGCCTTCTCTATCGAGAAGGAAGGTCTGGTATCCTCTGATTGAGAATTTATGATTATTGTTGAGGTGCGTTTCCTGGATACATGCCACGTCAATCTTACCTTCATGCAGGTGATGTGTTAGGGAAAGTTTTTTGTTAATGACTCCCTCCGCATTCCACTGTAGTATTTTGAGGGTCTTGAGTTTTTGGTCAATAAATGTTGCCCCATAGCCATGTGCCTTGACTCCACGACACATGGGTGGGTGACCACCAGTAGTCAAGGTTGGGCCCCTTCGAGGCGTGAGGCCCGGCACTATCGCTGCCTGGCGGGACTCCGCAGGATGAGCGCCATACGTTTTTCTGATCGGTTGTACTGTCATCATACTGCGATTTACGTTGCACTGTTTTGTTAGGCTTGCGGCCCCGTGCATCCGATTTCAACAGGCGTTTCTGTAGGGATGCCCTCCTTAGCCTTTTGCTGTCCCCAGCCTATCTGCAAGGCAGCAGTTGTTTATGATCAGAGTTGTCTCTCTTATGGAAGTTGTCTTACCATACTAACGAGTCTTCACTACTCGTGTCTATAGGGTGCGGTGATGATATGTGAGATGATATATGATATAAATGATATGGACTGGTTTACCCGGAAGAGAGGCAGTCCAGTGTGTCTGTACCCCAGGATCGCCACGTCCTGCCAGAAACGTAGCATTTGCATGTGAGGGGGGTATCTTTTTCTCCCTTTATTTTCTTGGCTTCTATGCAGGGATGGTACGCCTAGCATTCCCCGCCACCTGGGATGTTGACACAGTGGGGCTGGTGTGCAATGTCCGCTGGTCTGCATCTCTTCTGCGTCCATTGGTATGGCTGATAGCGTACAAAGGTAGATATCGAGAGAACCTATACGAAAGATAACGGTATTCCCGTGTATTCTCAAATTTATAAACGCGTCATTTGATACTGTAGGAATGGCATATGACAAAAGTAGTGTCATTCTTCGGAAAGCATCATTAAAAGCTTTAGTAAAAATAATTAGACACATCTGATGACAGACCCGTTGCATAAGTAATATATTTCAATGTCGAAAAATTGCTCCACAACATGAAAGGCAAAGAAAGAGTCGTATTTGGTGGAAGTGTATTTGTCTTCCATATATTTTATGCCAATAATTTACTGATATTCGGGAACCCTGACATATGATGTGTAAGTCTATGGTAATTTAATGTAATGTTTTGTATGCATGACATTAGATTAATAGAACATTCATTTAGTCATTTGTTGACAAGACACGATGCTGTAAAACCATTGTTGTCTGCTCTTATTTATCAAAATACACAACATATACCGACACTCTATTGTGCTCTTTTCGTGCTGTTTAAAACACATACAACATATCAACACTCTATTGTGCTCTTTTGTTGCTCTTTACAATACATACACTATACCAACACTCTATTAAACTCTATTGTTGCACTTCACAACACATACAATACACCGACACTCTTTCATGATCTACTGTTGCTCTCCACGAGACATGCAATACACCGAAACTCTTTTGCAGTTTATTGTTGTTTGTAAAAACACACAACATACACGATAACTCTATTATTAAAGGCATTTATTGTTTTTGAAAACACACATGATACACGGAAACTCCATGTTCCTTGTGTGCTGGACACACTTAGTGGGGATGTTACAAACATATATTTTTTGGTTGTAAATTCAAACTCATGCATTGAAATCGCAAAAACATTTTCTCTGTTCCTTTAAATGAATTAAATGCGTTCAGTCTTTTGTTATTCATTTTATTTAATTATCAGTGAGTTGTGTGTTATTTTGCTACACCAAACATACCTTGCACTTGCTTGCTGTCGGGAACAGCTTCATAATGTGATGATTTTTTTCTATGAGATTGTTTCTTGATTACAAGCTACTTTTTTATGATTCTGTGTCTTTCACTCATGTATGCTTTCTCTCTCTCTTTTCTTTATCTCTCTCTCTCTCTCTCTCTTTCTCTCTCTCTCTCTCTCTCTCTCTATATATATATATATATATATATATATATATATATATATACACACATACACCAGGTGTGTTCAAAAAGTATCCGACCTTGGTTTTTTTTCTGTGGAAACAAATGAAGCATGTTGTTGTCCTTCGTCAGGGGAATGTCATAGGCATAATTTTGTCTTGCTCGCAGATTACGTCAGTCACTGGAAAGAATTTAGCAGTGGTGCTGCATCAAATTTTGCCAAAAGCTAGGTGATACCCTAGTGGGAACCATTCGGAAGATTTAACAGACTTTTGTGACAATACCATAAGCACCACAAAAACTAAGGATTGGTACACTCGCTTCAAAGATGTACTCACATCGGGGGAGATAGCATAATGTTCCGGCACGCCTTCAACAAGCCGAAATGGTCCAAGTCATTGACCAAGTACGGACACTTGGTCTGACAGATCCGACGCGTCACCATCCGAGAGTACTGCCTGGAGATCATCCCCTCGCCTTTCTGACGCTGCTCGAGGCAAACGACCGGACCTGTGGACAACAGACCGCTTCTGATTCAGACTTTCTTGGTCAAACACAAGGGGCCCGATACATGGGTCACAAGAAGACATGCGGAATGCGACGACCCAGTTGTACTCCATTCCCAAAGAAGCCTTCCTGAAATGCTTCCAACAATGGCGGCGCCACTGGGGGAAGTGGGTAGAGTCCCCAAGGTGAGTACTTTCAAAGAGATTTTGGTGTCAAACCTTCAGGTGAATAAATGTATGTCGAACACTTTTTTAACACACATGGTATAAATCACAAATTCTCGGTATCTGTATCCGCTTCATCATTTGATGTACTTTATATCTGATAGTCCATGAATTATATGAAACTTATAATTAAACCACTTTCTAGCACTCACACATACTCTATCTCCCACTCTGACCCTCTCTATATCACCTTACCCCTCTAACACCCACCCCTCACTCTGCCTCTCTCTCTCCCTCTTCTCGCTCCCTCTCTCTCCCTCTCTCTCCCTCTCTCTCACTTCCTCTCTCTCTTCCTCTCTCTCCCCTCTCGCTCTCTCTCCTCTCTCTCACTATCCATATCGCCCCATCTCTATCAATCCCTCTCTCTCTCTCTCTCTCTCTCTCTCTCTATGCCATGCAGCCCACATGTAAGAGTACCGGATAAGTTATAGCCGGTTGTCCCTGTTTTTGTGCATATAATCATCACAACCCTCATCACAACCCTCACAACCATCACACCCCTCATCACAACCCTCCTTACAACCCTCATCACAACCCTCATCACAACCCTCATCACAACCCTCATCACAACCCTCTCCACAACCCTCTCCACAACCCTCTCCACAACCATCACAACCCTCATCACAACCCTCTCCACAACCCTCTCCACAACCCTCATCACAACCCTCTCCACAACCCTCTCCACAACCCTTATCACAACCCTCTCCACAACCCTCATCACAACCCTCTCCACAACCCTCTCCACAACCCTCATCACAACCCTCTCCACAACCCTCTCCACAACCCTCATCACAACCCTCTCCACAACCCTCTCCACAACCCTTATCACAACCCTCATCACAACCCTCATCACAACCCTTATCACAACCCTCTCCACAACCCTTATCACAACCCTCATCACAACCCTCATCACAACCCTTATCACAACCCTCTCCACAACTCTCATCACAACCCTCATCACAACCCTCATCACAACCCTCATCACAACCCTCTCCACAACCCTCATCACAACCCTCATCACAACCCTCTCCACAACCCTCTCCACAACCCTTATCACAACCCTCATCACAACCCTCATCACAACCCTTATCACAACCCTCTCCACAACCATCACAACCCTCATCACAACCCTCATCACAACCCTCTCCACAACCCTCATCACAACCCTCATCACAACCCTCTCCACAACCCTCTCCACAACCCTCCCCACAATGACCATCTCAATCACAATTCACATGTTCCTTGTACAAGGACAATGGGACTTCATCAGCTGGACGCCACAAAGGACTTACGTGGGCCACCTTCAGTATGTGTGTAACTACGAGACTTCTGCTTCCTTTCCTACTGCTCATATAATTGCCTTCTTTGACCATTCCACATTTCTCTTCATCTGTGGGATCAATTTGAATTAGCATGTTGTTTGCTAAAAGTATATCTAGCTATTACCTCTTTGTCTACGTTAGTATGCTGATATGTTCGGGTCCAAATTGATAAACCCAAGCTGTTGCCATTTATTGGACATAATGATGGTTGTAACAAACATGGATGTAACAATTTAGCATTAAACAAAATTGTTTGTCATCCAACCACTTTGTCTTAGCGTTTTGTGTTGTTTTTTTAGATTGTAATACTAATTGCATTGAGCTCAAGCATTTCATACATCATCACATACGATTTGTCTGACTCTAGCAAAGGTTTCTGTCATTGGTGTTGTGGTTCGAGAAATATAATAGTAGTTATATTTGAATGCAAAAACTAATGACATACCTGCTTATATCAAATGTGCTATCCTATCGTTATTTCAGTTACAAAACACCTGATTTTCATTATGTTATCTCCACATGTCCATGAAATAACTTCATCTCTCAATTACATGTTCTCCACTTCATGTTCATGTAATTACTTCTTGTGTCATATGTATTTTCTCCTCTATATCAATAACATAACTCCATATGTCAATTTCTTGACCTCCTCATAATGTCAATGACCGTAATAATTGTGTAATTTGTATTATCTCTTCCTTACTCAATCACATTACTAGAAACAGGCTGCAACCTTGCAGCCTGGCTGCGATTAAATGGAAGGCAAACCTGGTCTCTAAAATGCCGTGCTGAAATCGGATGTGTTGGGCCAAAAGGGTATTGCAGTCTTGCTGTAAACTACGACATAATGTCACAAACGTCCTTTTCCAGACGAGTAACAAAAAAGGAAGAAGACGAACAAGAAGTGTTATTTGATTTTGTTGACCTCTTTGTGTCCGTGACATTATCACTTGGGTGATGTGGCTTCTATTCCCATTATGTTAACGAGAATACATCTTGCGTTATGTATTTATCTCTCCCTACCCCCTTCCCCACCCCCCCCCCCCCCCCCACCCCCCATGTCAATGACATTACTACTTGTGACTTGCATCCCCTTAATGTTTTTGGGTTTCTAATAAGGTCGTATACCATTATCTCCTCTTTATGTCAATCTTATATGTGTGTTTATCAATATAATCATATAATATCTGCTCTAATCAGTTATTAAACAATTGTTGTCATTTCTAAGATCTCCTTTTGTCACTACTATCAGTCGTTGTGTAACAAAATAACTCATTATGTTTTCATAATGAGAAGACAATGTAACTTTGTATTGAAGTTGTAATATGTCTTAATATTACTGTATGTCAATATTTAGTTTCCATGTCAACTTCTCAAGTATAACATACAACTCATATTATATGTAATCAGTTTACTCAGAACAATATTACATTTGTAGCGTGTTAGTAACGAACACACGAAAGTATCACTTCACTTTCAAATGTCTCCATCTAAATTTGCATGTTGTAAAATGCTATATCTTTGCATTCACTTTGAAAGTGCTGCACAATCAAATGTAAAACTGAAACATGTTGCATCTTAACACTCAACATGAAACTGAAATTTGGCACATCTCCACACTCAGCTTGAAATTGAAACATGGCCATCTTCACACTCAACATAAAACTGAAACATGTCACATCTCATCACTCAACATAAAACTGAAACATGTCACATCTCATCACTCAATATGAAACTGAAACATGTCACATCTCATCACTCAACATAAAACTGAAACATGTCACATCTCATCACTCAATATGAAACTGAAACATGTCACATCTCATCACTCAATATGAAACTGAAACATATAACATCACCACACACTAACAGAAAACTGAAGCTGTCGTTTCTTCTTGCTCCTCACAAAACAGTGTGTATGAATGTGACAATAAATATAAAGAGTGCTTGTTTGATCGTATCTCAATTACATTAGTTTGGACAAATGAATAAACTTCTCTTGTTTTTCAATTTTGTTTGACTTCAATTACTATTTATTTGCATCAAATGTGTTGGTGTTGCTTCTTGGTCGATGAGTGTGTCACCTGGGTAAACATCTCTCATGTTCTACTACATCATTATCATCATCATCATCATTCTACCACACAGTACATCTAGTCTAGTCTCCTTTTCGCTCCATATCACATCTGGATCTGGCACACATATAGGAAGCCTATGCGATTGACTTTACGTGATCACATATGGGTCCACATGTCTTATCCTGGAGCGGTACACCCTACTGCGAAAGGTGCACACGGAAAGGCGTGGGTAGGTGTGTCATGGTTTACGGCTTTTCGTGCTGTTCGCTTCTCCATCGCTGCATCGGAGATTGTGTGCTTACCCAGGCGAACTCCGTGTGTGTTTGCAGAGGATTAGGATGAGCGGTCCGACGAAGTACAGAGGATTGGGATGAGCGGTCCGACGCAGTACAGAGGATTGGGATGAGTGGTCCGACCCAGCACAGCGGATTGGGATGAGTGGTCCGACCCAGCACAGAGGATTGGAATGAGCGGTCCGACGCAGCAAAGGATTGAAATGAGCGGTCCGACGCAGTACAGAGGATTGGGATGAGTGATCCGACCCAGCACAGAGGATCGGGATGAGTGATCCGATCCAGCACAGAGGATCGGGATGAGTGATCCGACCCAGCACAGAGGATCGGGATGAGTGATCCGACCCAGCACAGAGGATCGGGATGAGTGATCCGACCCAGCACAGAGGATCGGAATGAGTGATCTGACCCAGCACAGAGGATCGGGATGAGTGATCCGACCCAGTACAGAAGATCGGGATGAGTGATCCGACCCAGCACAGATAATCGGGATGAGCGATCCGACTCAGCACAGATGATCGGGATGAGTGATCCAACCCAGCACAGATGTTCGGGATGAGTGATCCGACCCAGCACAGAGGATCGGGATTGAGCGGTCCGACCCAGCACAAAGGATCAGGATTGAGAGGTCCGACCCAGCACAGAGGATCGGGATTGAGCGGTCCGACCCAGCACAAAGGATCGGGATTGAGCGGTCCGACCCTTCACAGAGGATCGGGATTGAGCGGTCCGACCCAGCACAAAGGATCGGGATTGAGCTGTCCGACGCAGCACAGACGATCAGGATGAGTGATTCCCATAAAGAAACATCAAAATAGAGACCTTTGAAGAAGACTAAATGAAGGAACACGTGATTCTATTTACAACATGCCAAACCGATGTTACTAAACACGCTAAAATGAAATTAAAACCAATTAAGATGAATTTACTATGCTTTAACGCAGTCTTTGTCAGTCCAGCAAAACATCAACGTAGGATACTTGGAATCGCCTTTATCTGTCCTTGTATCCGCCAATCGCATCTGTCGTCACATACATCTCCCATTGTCTCATGTCATAAATCAGACCTTTACTAAGCTATTGCCTCAGCTCTCTTGTCGGTGTTCAGCATCGATTTCCTGTCAGTAATATCTTATTTGTATACTCTATGACACAGTTGGTTGGTCGGTCAACACTTCTTGGTATTTTAACTTGGCCAGTAGCCTAAAGTCTTGTTTACACTAAGCTTCACCGCGTCTGATTAACATAGTGGTTCAGAACACGTGTTTTTTTCCCGGCAAAGATACGCGGTTCAATTTATGTTATCGACATGCACTTGTTAACCCAGGTGTTTATGAGTATAATGTTCACTTTTAGGTAAGGTAATGCAGCCGAGAGAAGGAACTGGCAAACAGAGCCTCATAAACAATGTGGCAACTCATACAGTGCAGGGTCTAATACTTTGTGGCAGGGCAAGCTGTACATCCAGGTCACGGAGACCATCACCCGTACCAGTATTTCCGCAAATGTAAAGATCACGTCCAGCCATACGGCGCATAGAAAATATCGTGTTAGGCCCATATAATTTTGTAACCCACAGCATTTAGTGGATGTTGTGGTCAGCATCACACTGGCCGCTTTTACTTCTCGGACTGAACGGGTACCCATTCAAGCCTGGGTCGACCATTGGTCTTGAGCTATTGCGGTCTGAAAAACCATTTCCGCTTCAATCCAGGACCACTCAGATACGAAGCCTTCGCACTAACCACTGTGCGACGCGGCTCCCCAGTATTTATTTATCTCCTTTATTACTGTGGGATTGGCGTGTTTAGGCTCCGTCAAGTAGATCAATAGTACTCTTCTTTATCAGTGTTACTCTGGCTGTTTTGATCAGTATATGTGATCTGATCTCGTGGTAGTTATAAAATACAGGCATATTTGGATGCAAGAACCTTAGCTAGTCTGTGGAAGACCCGTCTTTAACTAACTATAATTCACAACAAGCACCAATCATAACCTGCTCATGAATCTGGGTAAAGCGATCTGAGCTCGAAAGACAACCGTTATTTTGGATTCTTCACATAACATACAAAGAATGATTTTCATACTACACAGATCCAAATTTCCGTGCTCTCTCTATCTCTCTATCTTCCTCTCTCTATTTCTCTCTTTCTCTCTCTCTTGGGTGTGGTCTAGATAACTTATATTCTGTTCCGTTATAAACTAGCTTCTACTTCACACCTGTTACCTCCAAGCTCACACCTGTCTAACCTCTGATTCACTGCTTTCTAATTTATAGTTTTCTACACTAAAGTAAATAGAAGTCTTCTGATGCATTTTCATTGACATATATATATATATACCAGGGGCAGCCTCACAAAGCGGCTGAAACCAGGAGCAGCCTCATAAAGCGGCAGAAACCAGGAGCAGCCTCATCGTGCCGTAAACATATCCAATAAAAGAGAGGTCTTCTTAAAGGACAACAACCCCATCATAACAGATAGACGAAATATCGAAGGACAACTCAGACTTTTTCAATCAAAGGCTGACATCCCACAAAGGCTGGCAGCAATGGTGACCCCCATTTGATCGATCAGACCTGACAAAATCATGCACGCCATTACACAGTCAAATCCAGGCACTGTTCCTAGATCAGATGGGATAAGTATAGACGTCCTTCAGGCAGGGGAAAGAAACTCCAGTGGTTTATTTGTCAAAGCCTTCAATCAATGCCTTTTTTTCAGTACAAATTCCTTACCAGTAGAAATCATCAAAGATTGTTCAAATCCACCAATAGGGAAAGACTGAACATCTTGGGAAACTATAGTCGAATTTTTCTGTTGCCGATTGTATACAAAATATTCCCAAGAGTCATTGCCAACAGAATCGACAGGCAACTTGATAAACACCAGCCTCGAGAACAAGCCAGATTCATGAACTGGTTCTCCACCATTGGCCAACTGCAAACGATCAATCAACTGATGGAGAGATCATGTGAACTGCGCATACCCTTATGTCTTGTATTTACCGATTAAATGAGAGCCTTTGACCGTATGGAAACTAATGTTGTAGCAAATGCTCTCAGAAACGAGGGAATCTATTAAATCTTTATCAAACTGATTGAGAGAACCAACAAAGACTGCAAGACAGCCATCAAGCTATACTACCGTGCAGTATATGTTCCGATAGCATCTGCCCGAAGCTATTTACAGCTGTTATCGAGTACATTATCCAAAAATGACATTGGATCAACAGAGGTGTAAATATAGATGGCGAATGGCTAACCCATTTACGATTTGTAGAAGGTATTGTGCTCATCACTCATACAATGGGGGAAGCCCAATATTCCTAAATGGGGTGAGTAGAGCTGCTGGTCGGAAGATAAATAAAAGTGAAATGACATGCTTCAATAGTTCTTACTGTCCATAGTAGGACGTTAGGTTGAGAAAGGAAACCATCAAAGGATGTCAACGACTATATCTACCTAGGCCAAAAGATAAATGCCAACCATAAAATCGACCATGAAATCTCTACGAAAAGCAGCTTGGTATTCTAGTATCTCCATTAAGCCAATACTCAAAAGATGAAAGAGCATGAGCACACACTGTCAATTGCATGGCATTCCAGCTATTATTTGTGGATGTGAAGTGTGGAACTTGCGCAAAACAGATGCCGAAAAGCTCTGAGTCATTCTGAGAGCAATGGAACGACGTGTACTAGAAATGTAGGTACTGGATAAGATCCGAAACGAAGAAACTCGACATCAAACTATGTTTCTTGGCGTTGTGGAAGCAACGATATCACATAAACATCGCTTGACTGGACATGTGGAAGCAACGATTACAAACATCGCTTGACTGGACATGTGGTAGCACCGATATCACACAAACATCGCTTGACTGGACATGTGGTAGCACCGATATCACATAAACATCGCTTGACTGGACATGTGGTAGCACCGATATCACACAAACATCGCTTGACTGGACATGTGGTAGCACCGATATCACACAAACATCGCTTGACTGGACATGTGGAAGCAACGATATCACACAAACATCGCTTGACTGGACATGTGGAAGCAACGATTTCACACAAACATCGCTTGACTGGACATGTGGAAGCAACGATTTCACACAAACATCGCTTGACTGGACATGTGGAAGCAACGATTTCACACACACATCGCTTGACTGGACATGTGGAAGCAACGATTACAAACATCGCTTGACTGGACATGTGGTAGCAGCGATATCACACAAACATCGCTTGACTGGACATGTGGAAGCAACGATTACAAACATCGCTTGACTGGACATGTGGTAGCAGCGATATCACACAAACATCGCTTGACTGGACATGTGGAAGCAACGATTTCACACAAACATCGCTTGACTGGACATGTGGTACTACAGATGGACACGTAAAACGTTTTAGTCGGCATATGCCTGTATGCTCCTATGTGATGGCGAGTTGGGATGACCAACGACCTAAGCCTGCATCTTGATTTCCATTTCGTATGTTCCATCCACTGTTATCATACTTTAAAGAAATAAGAAGCCCCTTAGCTATTCCAGCATTTAACAATCAATTTTCATTTTTGAAACTCTAGAGTGGATTTCAAGTGAACTTTACTATTTATCCTAGTTTTTGTTTTGTCTGTGTTAATCTCAAACCTATCTATTGAACTTCATATAGTTCTTGTTAGTCTTCAGGTATTAGAGCTGTGTCATTTGCATACCGGAAATTATTTATTGACACCATTCCGATAATGAGTCCCGTCATTGCCTCTAACTTTTGATAATTTTGTTCTGGATAAATGTTTACTGTCGCGCTCCTCTTTGTACTTTACATTGCGAGTAAACTCTACCAGGTGTGAAGAACATTGGCAGTTTCATCCTAGCATTTGCTACTGAGTATTCTTGTATATTTTCTATCCTCATCTATGTTTTCCACTTATAGTTAGGTTTTCAGAATGAACTCCTTCAAATATATTTTGTATGTAGTCTATAAAACACATGCATATGGTTCTTTGTACTTCTTTATCTGTGTCTGCTATTAGTTGTTATACAAAGTATTGCTTTTTAGCTCATCTGTTTTGTGGAAAAACCGAATTGTTGACCTTGAACTTTGGGATCTTCTCTAGGCATTTTTCTTCGTCGCTGCCTTTAGTTCCCTAACAGTATGCCTATTTATAGCTGGGTTGGCTGGATATTGCAGATAAAGGGGATCAAACCTTGTGCGTTTAGTTTGACAAACTCTGGATCAACCTATCCGCAACTCACTTGCTTGTCACTGTGAAATGTTTTATTGTTTTTCCTAACGAGCAATTTCGTTAACGCTAAAACAAGGAGAAGCGTTGGAATCTACGTCACACATTCAAACAGCGACATAAGAAAGGGCCCGTACGAGAAGGAAAGATTTGTACCAATTTCAGAGCTGAAGCAACAGCTTTACATGCAACATCTAAGAATCTTACCGAAAACACAACTATAAAAAACGGTCATTCTCACAGGCTCCAGGAGCGTACTCCAAGCCCCAAACAGGATAGACAAGGATCGTACTCCAAGCCATCTCAAGCCGCAAACAGGATAGACTCTCGCGAAAAACAAAATATTACATCAGGTTGCTGTCCGAAAATAAACAGATCTAGTCCTAGAGTAGATTCCCGCCCACTCTGGGTTCATTTAAAACGGGAAGGCAGAGGAGCTCGGAAAAACCGGAAATGGTGGCACACACACTCAATATCCACAGAGCTATAAATAAGCAGAGACACTCATCTTCTTCTTCTCCATCGATCAACTCATGCTGTGCTTCTAGTCCCGTGAGGTTCACGAAGGAGCCTGTCCGTTTCAGGTCTTCACCTGTTCCCCACAGCTTTTTGAGCATGGTCGCTCCCCCCCCCCCCCCCCCCCAGTTCAGACTGCCTCTCTTTGGTCTACATAGGTAGAATATGTTCTGGTGTTTGCTTGGGTGCTCCACAATTGCACGTGGCAGTGTCTCTGAGACCCATTATGTGGAGGTGAGCCTTGTCTACAATGTCCCGTTCTGAGCCTGAAGATCTTTGTCTGTCCATCTCTGCCAAGTTTGTCTATGCTGTCATTTTCTGGCTTGTATTCTTTGTGCTGTTCGCTCCATTCTGTTCTCATGGATCGTTTGATGAGTGTCTTTGCCTCTTTGTAGCTCTGTTGATTGGGAATCTGTCTGCCGCCACTTCCGGCTTTTGCGAGCTCATCTGCTTTCTCGTTTTCAGTGATCCCACAGTGGGTCGAAATCCATTGCAGGACTAGACACTCATCAAACGATCCATGAAGACGGGATGGAGAGACCAGCACAAAGAATGCAAGCCAGAATTATAAAAGCATAGACAAACTTGGCAGAGATGGGCAAACAAAGATCTTCAGACTCAGAATGGGACATTGCAGACGCAAAGTTCACTTCGACATATTAGGTATTAGAGACACCGCCACGTGTAATTGTTAAGTACACAGACAAACACCAGAACATATCCTGCATGACTGCTCCACTTATGCAGACCAAAGAGAGGCAGTCGGGCCTGGTGGAACGATAATGCCAAAAACGCTGGGGAGGACCGACGAAGACCTGAAACGTAGTCTCCTTCGTGAATCTCACCGGGCTAGAAGAATTGCAGCAGTTGATCGAAGAAGAAGAAGAAGAAGAAGAAGAAGAAGAAGAAGAAGAAGAAGAAGAAGAAGAATTAAATTCTTAAATAGCAACTGATTTCCGTTGGTTAAACAGTGGATTGCAGGCTGAAAGTGGTAGGCAGACACCTGGCCCCACATCCAAAGAGTTGAGAGCTACTGGCCTACTCGGCAAGAATATGTTATAATGCATCTCAACAGTACACCGATGCCAGAATTAGACATTAACAAACAAAGATAAAAGAAACATGTACATCATGCATGTACAACACCAGTGATAGATCTCATCATGAGACACAAAACCAAATGGTTTGGTCACGTGACACGTCAAACACTAGATAGTATTTCTTAGAAAGCAATGCTACACAGATACAATGAATACAACGCCAAGGGCCAACGACGCAAAAGATGGATAGCAGAAATAACAGAAGCAGTAAAGGAACTCGTGTACTAAGCACATAATAGAGCCTGGTCAAGAAACTTCTTCATAGCCTGACGTTGAAAGACACAAACATGACACAAACCTAACAGAAGAACAGTTACAAGTAAATGCACACAGCTAAAACAAGTCAATTTAGACATACCAGGGGGTCAAGATGCTGAGCAGCGCATGAGCTGCAGCGACCCATAGCTGACTGCCAGCGAACCATAGCTGCCAAGACCCTTCTACACCTCCACGCGGTGATCCTGGATAACAGGCTGCAAAAGGGCAGACTGGCTAAGGAGAAGGGATCGGAGAGGGAATGCTAACCCGGTACTAAAAAATGCTTGCTGAAGTCGGATGTATTGGACCGAAAGGTGCAAATATCGCAGTCAAGCTGTAAACTACAACACAACGCATTCCGTTCTCTAGACTACATTCTGCTACTTAAGCCCTTTCGGGGTTTGGTAGTGGGAGATTGAGAATGAACGAAGAAGAAGAAGAAGACATGCCAGTTTTTAAAAACTAAATTTGAAGGCGCAAAAAGAAAAACAAAACTAAACTTTTTTCAAATATTTGATGAATACAGAAAATATATACGGCTAGCATCAGCATCATTATATGGGAAGATACCATTAACGTCAACATAAGAAGAAGAAGAACAAGAAAAAGAAGACGCAGAAGAAGAAATTAAAGATGTAGAAAAAGAAAGACAAAAAAGGTGAAGAGAACGAACTAAGGGAATGTGAAATAGAACGTAAAGAAAGAGACGAAATAAAGTAAAATAATGATGATGATTACGATGATGGCGATGATGAAGAATCTTCCTGTCTTGTTGTCGCTGACAAATAGAGAGCCAACAAAAAAAAAGAAATAAAATATGGCGTCAGTTTCTTATTTGTTTTGTATCACAATCTGGGCATCGTAGCAGTGATCACGTGTTGTGTTGACAAAATGGCAAGCAATGGACAGGGGAGACGGAAGGGGTCCAAGCGAGGTATTACAGATAGGATGAAATGAACCATTGTGCACACGTGGCTGAACGACGATAGGGCCCGCAGTTTTTTGTCGAGACCTGATAATACGATTTCATGAGATCCTGAGCACACAAGTTCCACGGTTGTCGCTAGAAGCCACATCCTCACATCCTGCTTGTGCGTTTAAGAGAATTCAATAAAGGTCGCCGCAGCGCACCCGCACACAGGATCGACTTCGATACGAGGCTAAAGTGTTTGACCTTGGCCAACATGGCTTGAACTGAAACAAGTTCTACCAGACACGACACAATGCTTGACTGAACTCAAACTAGACATTGTTTTTTCATCATTTTCCTAGTCCGTATTTTACTGCGTCTCTTTTCATATTGTTTCATCTACCCCACCCCCCACCATCCAAATATATTTTGAATTAATGTCTGTGTCTTCCATCTCAGACATTGTCCCTTGTCTTCTGTCCATGACGTACTGTTCTCAGCAGTTTATTATTACCGTTATTGTGTCTCATCTATCGACGAAATGAGCGTCTTCTATCCTTGTTGCTGCATTTGATTGATTCTTATAAGCATGATTAGATCGTCTAAGTAGGAAACTGGCAGAGAGCTTACTCCCACGACAAAGGTGCTGTATTCGATTCCCGATATGCTGACGCTCCAGTCTAACCAGCTGCAAATATGTGCATGGCTTAATGTTAGGTAAGGAAAGGCAGCGATGTATTGACACCGCCACTTAATAATATGCTGAAGCCTAGTACAATGAAGTCTCTCAAACACTTCAACCTAGACAGCAGTGGCTGCTGATACATTACACATCCGTGACTACTCTGGGACTACACATCACTAACTACTCTGAGACTACACATCAGTGACTACTCTGAGACTACACATCACATGCTACTCGGAGATTATACATCACTGGCTACTCTGAGACTACACATCAGTGACTACTCTGAGACTACACGTCACTGGCTACTCTGAGACTACACATTAGTGGCTACTCTGAGACTACACATCACATGCTACTCTGAGACTATACATCAGTGGCTACCTTGGGACTACACATCAGTGGCTACCTTGGGACTACACATCAGTGACTACTCTGAGACTACACGTCACTGGCTACTCTGAGACTACACATTAGTGGCTACTCTGAGACTACACATCAGTGACTACTCTGAGACTACATATCAGTGGCTACTCTGAGATTACACATCAGTGGCTACTCTGAGATTACACATCAGTGACTAGTCTTTGACTACATATCAGTGGCTACTCTGAGATTACATATCAGTGGCTACTCTGAAATTACACATCAGTGGCTACTCTGAGACTACACATCAGTGACTACTCTGGGACTACACATCAGTGACTACCCTGAGACCACACATCACTGGCTACTATGAGACTCTGTGACATAATCCACACGTTTTGTGATGTTTTGATCACATATAGTCTGTCTTGTTTTTATATATTATTAATTTGATTCTTCTTCATATGTAAAATGATTTCAATATGTACATTGGAATATGCTGAGCCTCACTAGTAATGTTGAACATATTTGTGACCATGTTTCATCCCATGTGTAGTTTCCCATATCATCTGGTCAATCCTGAGGTTTTTAATTGATTCATTACTTTTAAGGCATTTTCTGCTTCATCCTACAACAAAGTTCATCCATGATAATTTGGTAGAAGTGTATATGTCCAGTTCGCTCATAATTTAAAACAAATCACGGTTATATAATCCAAAATAATTGTTTTAAATGATGATTTTAACATCTTCCATTGGTATATTACTTAACTTTCAGTATGTACCTTCAAACAAAAGGGAGTTTCCAGTATACTACAGAAGCTAATCGATCCGATACACTGCTGCATTGGAGCAAGAGCCCGTCTCTCGAACAGGTCCTGTATATCATCTGGTCTCTGACAGTGGTGTGTCTTCGTTCCAAGATTGCTCTGCCACACCATAGCCTGGATCTTCGGTCAGCTGGAGATGCACAACCCAGGAGTCACCATCAGACAGCTGACTGTGACCGACTCCGACTACCCAGATGACGTAGTCATACTAGGCTTCCCCCCTCAGCCACTGATAAAACTTCTGGAGCACACAGAAGACATTGCGTCTAGGCCTACGCATCTCATGGACACAATCCAAAATAGAAAACCTAGACCACAACCATACAACGGCAGGAATTATTGTCGATGATAACCCTGTCAACTCCACTTAGGATTTAGTTTATCTGGAAAAATTAAACAGAACTTCGACCCACGAGGCCAGCCGGACATCATTTGAAGAGTCGGTCTGGCTGCCGCCTCTGTGAACGCCCCTGCATCGAGTATAAGACCGGGTAATGCTTTCACTGAAAACGAACCTGCACATTTTCAAAGCCTGTGATGTCCTCTTCCTGTTGTACGGTTCCGAAACATGGACAGTTCTGCAGGGCAATCAGAAGCGCATTGAAGTCTTTCACATGCAGAGCTAGAGATAACTTCTTACAATTCACTGGAATGAACGGGTCTCAAACGACAAACCCTCCTCACTCTCCCTCGCAACACCCCCCCCCCCACCCCTCCACCCCATCCAACCCCCATGTTTCTGAATACACAGCACGTTTACGGCTACCGTATGTCCATATTTGAACTCATGACCCGCCTTGCCCAGGATGTTACCGCCCATCAGCTGTTACAGCTGGCCAAGTCCAACCATTGGTGGGAAGGGACTCTTGTCGTTATGGTCTCGCCCTCGTGAACGCCTGCGCTTCACCTGGTTGAGTCAAATCGGAAAGACATCATCCTCATTGCATGCGGCCTGAGACTAACTTACTTAAATGCCCTTAGGTATAGTTCTATTATTTTGTTCTACAGGTTATACGTCACTTATCAGATATTTGCTCTGGCACTTAACATTGTTCTATTAGCCAGGACTTTCATTTCTTTTTCACACTTTGTTTTCCTATTTGAAATTGCGGAGGCTAGTATGGT